>ML320923.1:0-29263 GCA_005239505.1 Nicotiana paniculata | reverse complement strand
CCATAAATGAATATCCACTTACCAAATATTAATTGTTAAATATATGGTAAGTGGGGGGACTATCTGTATTGGTAAAAAAGAGTTTCACACGTAAGCAAGCTTTTGACAACTCAGCCAATCATGTGGACATAGGAAAACGCGACAGCTGGATATGATTCTTTGAAGAGATACGGTACAAAGAGGCACGGTTCAGTAAACCCACGAACTTATCAGCCACGGGAAACTACTCTTCATCAAAATGGGAGAGAGTCACGGTCAGAATGAATCTAGACAAAGCTACGGGCAGATTCAAGGACCCACAATTGATTACTCGAACGTTATGTAACCGAACCCCAATTATCGTTATCCTTTGTAAAGCCTCATTAATGTCATAATTAGTCATTAATGAGTAACCATAGCAAGAGTCTTACCTTATAAGAATCTCCTACATAAGGGAGGGGAATACAGCTTGTAAAGGCATCTGACTCTCGAATACAATCAACTTCGATTTTCTATATTTCTGCAATATTGTCTATTATTCATTTTTCTCTATTACCTTGATTATCAGTAATCCGTATTCATCTTAAAAATAAGCTTTAGTTAAAGGGTCTATGTGACGACCCAAAGGGTCATCACCTATATTATTACCCATCCCGTACTTCCGAGGCCTTGAAAACCTCATTTGTAATTGCCTCTATTTGTGTGCGTAGTCCGGGCGCGTAGCCGGACAGCTTAAATATGAAATTTTGTGAAAAATGCTAAGATTTGATATTAAAATGAATAAATTTGACTTTGGTCAATATTTTAGGTAAACGGACCCGGACCCATGATTTGACGGTCCCGGAGGGTCTGTAGGAAAATATGGGACTTGGCCGTATGCCCAGAATCAAATTCCGAGGTCACAAGCCCGAGAAATGAATTTTTGAGTAAAATTGTTTTCTGGAAATATTTAAGGAAATTGAAAATGAAATCTGATTAGAAAGTAATGGTATCGGGCCCATATTTTGGTTCCGGCGCCCGGTACATGTCTTATATATGTTTTAGGCACTTTTTGTAAAGTTTGGTTGAAATCGAATTTCGTTTAACGTGTTTCGGACTTTAAAATGGAAACTTTGATGTTTTTATGAAAATTGATAGAATTCATGGATATTGAGGTTTAATTCTATGTGTACGATGTTGTTTTGGCGATTTGATCGCAGGGGTAAGTTCGTAGGATGTCGTGGGAGTAATCTGTAAGAAATTTGGTGTCGTTCCGAGATGTATAAGTCAGTTCGGCATGTTGTTAGTAAAATTAGAAAACTTAAATTCCTAAGTTGGTTTTGGAGTTTTGGGGTGTGATTTCGAGTTTTAGCGTTGTTTTGGGTGTTCCGAAGGCTAGAGCGAGTCCGTATTATTATTTGGGACTCGTTGGTATATTTGGTTTAGAGCCCCGAGGGCTCGGGTGAGTTTTGTATAGGCCACTGAGTTCATTTTTGAACTTGGAAACCTGTTGGTGTTCTATTCTGCAGGCTTCGCAAATGCGAAGCCAGCATCGCAAATGCGAACATTGCACTGGCTGGCATTGATCGCAAATGCGAAGCCAGCATCGCAAATGCGAAGGTGTACTGGCTGCACAGTGTTCGCAAATGCGAGCCTTTCTTCGCAAATGCGAAGCCCCTCCTCCTGCACAGTGATCGCAAATGCGAAGTATTCTTCGCAATTCCCATGCAGGGGTGTTCGAAATTGCGATGCCAACCAGTGGCCTGCACTGTACAAAACCGAGTTTTTTCTTCACATTTCAGAATTTTCTCAACTCAACACTCCTAGGCGATTTTTCCAAAGAACAACACTCTTCCAAATCAGTTGTAAGTGGTCTTTACTCATTTCTTTTCAATCATTAACATCATTTAACATGTTTTCAACTTAAAATCAAAGATTTTCATGGGTGAAATTGGGTGAATTAGGTAGAACTTAGGTTTCTTCAAAAATTGGGGTTTGAGTGGGTGATTGACCTCCGAATTGAGAGATTTTTATATGGCTAGACTCGTGAGGATTCGAGGGTTCTAAAAATATAAAATTTACCCGACTCCGGTATGTTGGCCTGAGGGGCGTTTTGGTCATTTCACCTAACTTCGCGCCGTAACCTCGAACTGAATAGTAGCACCAATTGCATGTGATGTTATTTACGGTATGAAATTTATTTGAATAGATTTGGGCCATTTGGAGTCGGATTCTTGTGGCAAACGTGTGGCTTCGGGTTGATTGCTATACTTCGGACCCGAGGTAAGTGTTCGGTCTAACCTTAGCTTGAGGGAATAGGAGTTGAGTATAATTTGCTACTTGCTACTTGCTAATTGCCAAATACGGTGTATAGGCATAGTGACGAGTATCTATACATCGGTGTCTAGCATGACCGTGAGTCTTTATATTGTGAATATTCAGAATTCGTGATAATTTCCATGCTTAATTGATGACTTCTATATGTTGTGAAGAATATGTGAAGGAAATTGTATTACGTAAACTCCATTGGACCATTGGCTCAAACTGTGAATTGAATAATGAAGAAATATGAGATATTGTGTCTTTGGAGCATTGGCTCAAATTGTGAACTGAATAATGAAGAAATATGAGATATTGTGTCTTTGGAGCATTGGCTCAAATTGTGAATTCAATAAGGAAGAAATATGGGGTATTACAGTCTTTGGAGAGTTGCCTCAAGTGATAGAAAAATCATGGAAATGAAAGTGAAAGAAAGAGAAAGAGTTATTGAATTATACCATTGCCGGGATTTAATTGTTTAATTTTTGTTCCCTTGCCGGGATCCCTATATCTATTCTGTTGACTTCCTTGCCTTGTTTGTGATTGCTATTTGGGTGAGGAAGAGTGTTAAAGCACTAAGGGTGATGTCGTGCACTTGTCTTGGTGAGAATGACAGTAAAGCACGAAGGGTGATGCCGTGCATTGTTTGATATTGTCTCCCTTGCTGGGATGTTAATAATTTTGTTATTGTTCCCTTGCCGCATTTCTATATCTGTTCTGTTTACTCCCTTGCCCTTGTTAGTGATTGTTGTTTGGGTGAGGAAGAGTGTTAAAGCATGAAGGGTGATGCCGTGCATTGTTTGACATTGTGGGGAAAGAGTGTAAATCACGAAGGGTGATGCTGTGTCGTACGATGTACCATTCAGTACCGATATTCATTGATTACATTATACATTACATAGTGAAGAAAGAGAGTAAAAGCATGAAGGGTGATGCCGTTTCATGATTTACATTGATTACTTTATGCATTGCATAGTGAGGAAAGAGAGTAAAAGAACGAACGGTGATGTCGTGCCATTATTTACATTGATTACTTTATACATTGCGTAGTGAGGAAAAAGAGTAAAAGCACGAAAGGTGATGCCGTGCAAGTTTGTGATTTCTTGTCCTTATTGATATGCTGGCTTGTTGTTCCTTTCCTTTTTAAGATTTCTTATATGAAATTGTCATCTCCCCACAGCATGTTCCCCTTCCCTTGTTAATTGTTTTCTCCCTATATTTCCTATTCATTGTATATATGTATATATATTTATTTGAACTGCACAGGTTTATTTGGTAGTCTGGTTCTAGCCTCGTCACTACTTCGCTGAGGTTAGGCCAGGCACTTACTCAGTACATGGGGTCGGTTGTACTGATGCTACACCTGCACTTCTTTTATGTTGTGCAGATTACGCAGCCGGGCCCGGAGGACATCATAGAGGCTTCAAGGTATACCCGCTGGCGTTCGTGGGCCTTAGCGTCTCTTCTATCCCTTGTCTTCGATTCTGTCTTGTTTTTCTTTTAGTTTCGAAGGCAGACATGTATTTCCTTTCAGACTTGTATTTAGCACTCTTAGACAGTTCGTGAATTTGTGACTCCAGGTTTTGGGAAATTTTGCGTCGTTATATTGTGATTGTATTTACTTAGCTTAAATCGTATTTATTCCGATGATTTAATTTCGAAGCGTTTTAGCTTATTCAGGAAAGTTGAGATTTTTGTACTAGTTTAGCTATATACGTTGGCTTGTCTAGCGGGTTCAACGTTAGACGCCATCACGGCCCGATGGTGGGATTTCGGGGCGTGACAAGTTGGTATCAGAGCACTAGGTTACTTAGATCTCACAACTCACGGACAACATGGTAGAGTCTGAGGGATCGGTACGAAGACGTTTGTACTTATCCCCTGGAGGCTGAAAAGTTACGATGACTCCGTATTTCTTTTCTTCTCTGTCGTGCGCTACGAATTCTAAGTACTGATTGAGTTTCTATTCTATTTTCTCGCAGATGGCGAGGACGCGTGCTTCCCTTGGTTCCGCCCAGCAGCCTGACACTCCGGCTACAGATCCTACTCGAGGTCGAGGACGAGGTCGTGCTAGAGGCCGAGGTCGGGGCCGGGCTCAGCCTAGAGCAGCAACCCCAGTGGAGGATCCTCAGGCCGAATCTGACGAGGAGGTCCCAGTTCCGGCAGTCCCAGTTGGACCAGCTCAGGTCCCAGAGGGGTTCATAGCTACCCTAGTGCTTCAGGACGCCCTTGTCCGTCTAGTCGGACTCATGGAGAGTGTAGCACAGGCGGGTCTTCTTCCTACAGCACCAGCCATCTCTCAGGCTGGGGGAGGTGCCCAGACTCCTGCCGCCCGCGTGCCAGAGCAGCTAGCTCCACAGTTACAGACTTCGGCATCTCAGCTAGCTGGAGTAGCTCTGCCGAGTATGGCAGCACCGGTAGCAGAGGGAGCACCTATGTCAGCAGATGCTCTGTGGAGACTGGACAGGTTCACCAAGTTATGTACTGCTACTTAACCGGTTCACCATCAAAGGATCCCCAGGATTATTTGGATAGCTGCCACGAGGTTCTTCAGAACATGGGCATAGTGGAGTCCAACGGGGTTGACTTCAATACTTTTCGGTTATCGGGCGCAGCCAAGAGTTGGTGGAGAGATTATTGCCTATCCAGACCAGCTGGATCTATACCTTTGACTTGGACTCAGTTCTCAGAGGTATTTCTGGGGAAGTTCCTTCCCACTACTCAGAGAGAGGACCTTCGGAGACAGTTTGAGCGTCTCCAGTAGGGATCTATGTCAGTCACTCAGTACGAGACTAGATTCATCACTCCAGCCCGACATGCTCTTATGATACTTCCCATTGATCGGGAGAGAGTTCGGAGATTTATTGAGGGATTGGCCCGGCCTATCACACTTCAGATGGCTAGAGAGTCAGGTACAGACATATCGTTCCAGGATGCGGCCAATATGGCCAGAAGGATGGAGATGATTCTGTCACAGGAAGGTGGTCAGGGGGCTGACAAGAGGCCCCATCATTTCGGTCGTTTCAGTGGAGCCTCATCTGGGGGCAGGGATTCTTCAGGCAGAGGCCATCTTCCCAAACCTTTTCATTCAGCTCTTCAGGTTTCCCATGGAACTTCGGGTTGTCATGATTATCAACCGCACTATTCTGAACAGCATCCTTACAGTGTGCCTAAAGCTCCCATCAGTGCACCGCAGAATCAGAGTTTCCGGGGTGGTCATTCAGGTCGACAAGGTCAGATTCAGTTCCCTCAGCAGCCGAGGTCTTGTTACACTTGTGGCGATCCGGGTCACCTTGCCATATTTTTCCCTCGAGCATCAGGTAGTTCTCAGCATCATGGTTCCCGTGCCATGGTACAGGAACCAGGTGTTCCACAGCCTGCCCAGCCAGCTAAAGGCGGGGGTAGAGGTGCTAGAGGTGGAGGTAGAGGTCATAGAGGTAGAGCTCAGGCCGCCAGAGGTGGAGGCCAGCCAGCAGCCGGCCATCCCAGAGATGTGGTTCAGGGTGGTGGGGCCCAGCCCCGATGTTATGCTCTTCCAGCCAAGCTAGAGGCGGAGTCTTCAGATGCAGTCATTACAGGTACTATTCGGGTTTGTGATCGAGATGCTTCAGTGCTATTTGATCCAGGGTCTACGTATTCGTATGTGTCCTCTTATTTTGCACCACACCTGGTCATGCCTAGTGATCCATTGAGTGTTCCTGTTTATGTATCTACACCGGTGGGCGACTCTATCATGGTCGATCGTTTCCATCATTCTTGTGTTGTGGTGATTGGGGGTCTTGAGACCCGTGTTAATTTTTTGCTTTTGGGTATGGTCGACTTTGATGTTATATTAGGGATGGAATAGTTGTCCCCATATCATGCCATCTTGGATTATCATACCAAGACGGTGACCTTAGTCTTGCCAGATTTTCCCCGTTTGGAGTGGAAAGGAACTCCTAGTCATTCTACCCACAGTGTTATTTCGTATGTGAAGGCTCGGTGAATGGTCGAGAAGGGGTGTTTGGCTTATTTGGCTTATGTGCGCGATTCCAATGTTGAGGTTCCCTCTATTGATTCGGTGCCCGTGGTTAATGAGTTTCCTGAGGTTTTCCCTTCAGACCTGCCGAGGATGCCACCCGACAGGGACATTGACTTCTGCATTGATCTGGCTCCGGGCACCCAGCCCATTTCTATTCCGCCGTATCGCATGGCCCCGCCAGAGTTGAAAGAGTTGAAGGAACAGTTGCAGGATTTGCTTGGGAAGGGTTTCATTAGACCCAGTGTTTCCCCTTGGGGTGCTCCAGTGTTGTTTGTGAAGAAAAAGGATGGTTCGATGAGGATGTGCATAGATTACCGGCAATTGAACAAGGTTACAATCAAGAATAAGTATCCACTGCCGAGGTTTGATGATTTGTTCGATCAGCTTCAGGGTGCCAAGGTATTTTCAAAGATAGACTTGAGATCTGACTACCATCAGTTGAGGATTAGGGCATCTGATGTCCCTAAAACAGCTTTCCGCACTCGGTACAGGCATTACGAGTTCTTAGTCATGCCATTTGGGTTAACGAATGCCCCAGCAGCTTTTATGGACTTGATGAACCGAGTATTCAGGCCTTATTTGGACTCGTTCGTGATAGTATTCATTGACGATATACTGATATACTCCCGCAGTCAGGAAGAGCACGAGCAGCATCCCAGAGTGGTTCTTTAGACTCTGAAGGATAGTCAGCTTTATGCAAAATTTTCAAAGTGTGAGTTCTGGTAAAGTTCAGTTGCATTCCTGGGTCATGTCGTGTCAGCAGAGGGTATTCAGGTTGACTCGAAGAAGATTGAGGCAGTCAAGAACTGGCCTAGACCAGCATCAGCTACAGAGATTCGGAGTTTCTTGGGATTAGCAAGCTATTATTGTCGGTTCGTGGAGGGGTTCTCATCTATTGCAGCCCCAGTGACTAGGTTGACCCAGAAGGGTGCCCAGTTTAGATGGTCGGACGAGTGTGAGGCGAGCTTTCAGAGGCTCAAGACAGCTCTGACTATGGCACCGGTATTGGTTTTGCCCACAGGTTCAGGGCCTTATACAGTCTATTGCGATGCTTCCCGTATTGGGCTTGGTGCAGTGTTGATGCAGGATGGCAAGGTCATTGTTTATACTTCGAGGCAGTTGAAAATTCATGAGAAGAACTACCCAATGCATGATTTAGAGTTGGCAGCCATTGTCCACGCACTGAAGATTTGGAGGCACTACCTGTGTGGCGTGGCGTGTGAGGTGTTCACTGATCATAAGAGTCTTCAGTACTTGTCAAGCAAAAAGAGTTGAATTTGAGGCAGAGAAGATGGTTGGAGTTGTTGAAGGATTATGATATTACCATCTTATATCACCCGGGAGAGGCCAATGTGGTGGCCGATGCTTTGAGTAGGAAGTCAGCTAGTATGGCAGTCTTGATTTTATTTCAGTCAGTGAGAGGCCGCTTGCCTTGGATGTTTAGGCTTTGGCCAATCGATTTGTGAGGTTTGATATTTCTGAGCCTAGTCTAGTGTTGGCTTGTACGGTCGCGCGTTCTTCATTATTTGAGTGTATCTGTGATCGGCAGTTTGATGATCCCATTGTGTGTCCTTAGGGACACGGTGCAGCGCAGAAGTTCCAAGTAGGTGACTTTAGATGATGATGGTGTTTTGAGATTACAGGGGCGAGTTTGTGTGCCCAATGTTGATGGGATCCGAAAGTTGATTTTAGAGGAGGCCCATAGTTCCCGGTGCTCTATTCATCCGGGCGCCGTGAAGATGTATCAAGATTTGCGGCAGCATTATTGGTGGTGTAGAATGAAGAAGGATATTATGGCATATGTGGTGCGGTGTTTGAATTGTCAACAGGTTAAGTATGAGCATCAGAGGCCTGGTGGCCTATTTCAGATGATTGAGCTTCCCGAGTGGAAGTGGGAGAGGATCGATATGGACTTCGTTACCGGACTTCCGTTGAACCAGAAAAAGTTCGATGCAGTGTGGGTCATTGTTGATAGGCTGACCAAGTCAGCGCATTTCATTCCTGTGGCAGTCTCTTATTCATCCGAGAGGTTAGCTGAGATCTATATCCGAGAGATTGTTCGCCTTCATGGTGTGCCGGTATCTATCATTTCGGACCGGGGTTCGCAGTTTACCTCGCGTTTCTAGGGAGAAGTTCAGCGAGAGTTAGGCACCCAGGTGGAGTTGAGCACAGCATTTCATCCTCAGACGGATGGGCAGTCCGAGCGGACTATTCAGATATTGGAGGATATGCTCCTGGCTTGTGTCATTGACTTTGCAGGATCATGGGATCAGTTCTTTCCTTTAGCATATTTTGCCTACAACAACAGCTACTAGTCGAGTATCCAGATGGCTCCTTACGAGGCTTTATATGGTTGGCGGTGTCGATCTCCGGTTGGATGGACTGAGCCGGGAGAGGCTCGGTTGTTCGGTACAGATTTGGTTATGGAGGCCTTGGACAAGGTCAGGATCATTCAGGATAGGCTTCGTACAGCTCAGTCCAGGCAAAAGAGTTATGCAGATCGCAAGGTTCGAGATGTGGCTTTCATGGTTGGTGAGCGAGTATTGCTCCGAGTGTCGCCTATGAAGGGCGTGACAAGATTTGGGAAGAAGGGCAAGCTTAGCCCTAGATTCATTGGTTCGTTTGAGATTCTTGATTGAGTGGGAGAGGTGGCATATAGACTGGCATTGCCATCTAGCTTATCAGCCGTACATCCAATCTTTCATGTGTCCATGCTTCGGAGGTATCTCGGTGATCCAGTCCACGTGTTAGATTTCAGCACTGTCCAATTGGACAAGGACTTATCTTATGAGGAGGAGTCGGTAGCTATTCTAGACCGGCATATTCGTCAGTCGAGATCCAAGAGTTTCCCTTATGTTCGTGTTCAGTGGAGAGGTCAGCCTCCTGAGGCATCGACCTGGGAGTCCGAGCCCGATATGCGGAGCCGTTACCCTCATTTATTTCCCGACTCAAGTACTTCCTTCTTCTGTCCGTTCGAGGACGAACGATTGTTTTAGAGGTGGAGAATGTGATGACCCAAAGGGTCATCACCTATGTTATTACCCATCCCGTACTTTCGAGGCCTTGAAAACCTTATTTGTAATTTCCTCAATTTGTGTGCGCAGTCCGGGCGCGTAGCTGGACAACTTAAATATGAAATTCTGTGAAGAATGCTAAGATTTGATATTAAAATGAATAAATTTGACTTTGGTCAACATTTCGGGTAAACGGACCCGGACCCGTGATTTGACGGTCCCAGAGGGTCCGTAGGAAAATATGGGACTTGGTCGTATGCCCGGAATCGAATTCCGAGGTCCCAAGCCCGAGAAATGAATTTTTGAGAAATTGTTTTCTGGAAAAATTTAAGGAAATTAAAAATGAAATCTGATTAGAAAGTAATGGTATCGGGCCCGTATTTTGGTTCCGGCGCCCGGTACATGTCTTATATATGTTTTAGGCACTTTCAGTAAAGTTTGGTTGAAATCGGATTTCGTTTAACGTGTTTCGGACTTAAAAATGGAAACTTTGATGTTTTTATGAAAATTGATAGAATTCATGGATATTGAGATTTAATTCTATGTGTACGATGTTGTTTTTTGATCGCACGGGTAAGTTCGTAAGATGTCGTGGGAGTAATCTGTAAAACATTTGGTGTCATTCCGAGATGTATAGCTCAGTTCGGCATGTTGTTAGCAAAACTAGAAAACTTAAAATTCCTAAGTTGGCTCTTGAGGTTTGGGTGTGTGATTTCGAGTTTTAGCGTTGTTTTGGGTGTTTCGAAGGCTCGAGCGAGTCCGTATTATGATTTAGGACTCGTTGGTATATTTGGTTTGGAGCCCCGAGGGCTCGGGTGAGTTTTGGATAGGCCACGGAGTTCATTTTTGAACTTGGAAACTTGCTGGTCTTCTGTTCTGCAGGCTTGGCAAATGCGAAGCCAGCATCGCAAATGCGAACATTGCACTGGCTGGCAGTGATCGCAAATGCGAAGCCAGCATCGCAAATGCGAACATTGCACTGGCTGGCAGTGATCGCAAATGCGAAGCCAGCATCGCAAATGCGAAGGTGCACTGGCTGCACAATGTTCGAAAATGCGAGCCTTTCTTCGCAAATGTGAAGCCCCTCCTCCTGCATAGATCGCAAATGCGAAGTATCTTCGTAATTCCCATGCAAGGGTGTTCGCAATTGCGAACACCTGTTCGCAATTGCGATGCCAACCAGTGGCCTGCACTGTACAAAACCGAGTTTTTTCTTCACATTTCATAATTTTCTCAACTCAACACTCCTAGGCTATTTTTCCAAAGAACAAGACTCATCCAAATCAGTTGTAAGTGGTTTTTACTCATTTCTTTTCAATCATTAAAATCATTTAACATGTTTTCAACTTAAAATCAAATATTTTCATGGGTGAAACTAGGTGAATTGGGTAGAACTTAGGTTTCTTCAAAAATTGGGGTTTGAGTGGGTGATTAACCTCCGAATTGAGAGATTTTTATATGGCTAGACTCGTGAGGGTTCGAAGATTCTGAAAATGTAAAATTTACCCGACTCCGGTATGCTGGCCTGATGGGCGTTTTGGTCATTTCACCTAATTTCGCGACATAACCTCGAATTGAATAGTAGTACCAATTGCATGAGATGTTATTTACGGTATGAAATTTATTTGAATAGATTTGGGCCATTTGGAGTCGGATTCTTGTGGCAAACGTGTGGCTTCGGGTTGATTGCTATACTTCGGACCCGAGGTAAGTGTTCGGTCTAACCTTAGCTGGAGGGAATAGGAGTTGAGTATAATTTGCTACTTGCTAATTGCCAAATACGATGTATAGGCATGGTGACGAGTATCTATACATCGGTGTCTAGCATGACCGTGAGTCTTTATATTGTGAATATTCAGAATTCGTGATAATTTCCATGCTTAATTGATGACTTCTATATGTTGTGAAGAATATATGAAGGGAATTGTATTCCGTAAACTCCGTTGGCGCATTGACTCAAACTGTGAATTGAATAATGAAGAAATATGAGATACTGAGTCTTTGGAGCATTGGCTCAAATTGTGAACTGAATAATGAAGAAATATGAGATATTGTGTCTTTGGAGCATTGGCTCAAATTGTGAATTGAATAAGGGAGAAATATGGGGTATTACAGTCTTTAGAGAGTTGCCTCAAGTGATAGAAAAATCATGGAAATGAAAGTGAAAGAAAGAGAAAGAGTTATTGAATTATACCCTTGCCGGGATTTAATTGTTTAATTTTTGTTCCCTTGCCGGGATACCTATATCTATTCTGTTGACTTCCTTGCCTTGTTTGTGATTTCTATTTGGGTGAGGAAGAGTGTTAAAGCACGAAGGGTGATGTTGTGCACTTGTCTTGGTGAGAATGAGAGTAAAGCACGAAGGGTGATGTCGTGCATTGTTTGATATTGTCTCCCTTGCTGGGATGTCTATATTTCTGGTATTGTTCCCTTGCCGGGATTTCTATATCTGTTATGTTTACTCCCTTGCCCTTGTTAGTGATTGTTGTTTGGGTGAGGAAGAGTGTTAAAGCGCGAAGGGTGATGCCGTGCATTGTTTGACATTGTGAGGAAAGAGTGTAAAGCACGAAGGGTGATGCCGTGCCATGATTTACATTGATTACTTTATACATTTCATAGTGAGGAACGAGAGTAAAAGCACGAAGGGTGCCGTGCCATGATTTACATTGATTACTTTATACATTGCATAGTGAGAAAAGAGAGTAAAAGCACGAAGGGTGATGTCGTGCAAGTTTGTGATTTCTTGTCCTTATTGATATGCTGGCTTGTTGTTCCTTTCCTTATTAAGATTTCTTATATGAAATTGTCATCTCCCCACAGCATGTTCCCCTTCCCTTGTTCATTGTTTTCTCCTTATATTTCCTATTCGTTATATATATGTATATATATTTATTTGAACTGCGCAGGTTTATTTGGTAGTCTGGTTCTATCCTCGACACTACTTCGCCGAGGTTAGGCCAGGCACTTACTCAGTACATGGGGTCGGTTGTACTGATGCTACACCTGCACTTCTTTTATGTTGTGCAGATTACGCAGCCGGACCCGGAGGACATCATTAGGGGGAGTGTCTTCTAGTTCATCATAGAGGCTTCAAGGTATACCCGCTGGTGTTCGTGGGCCTTGGCATCTCTTCTATCCCCTTGTCTTTGAACTTTTCTTGTTTTTCCTTTAGTTTCGAAGGCAGACATGAATTTCCTTTCAGACTTGTATTTAGCACTCTTAGACAGTTCGTGAGTATGTGACTCCAGGTTTTGGGAAATTTTGCGTCGTTATATTGTGATTGTATTTACTTAGCTTAAACTGTATATATTCCGCTGATTTAATTTCGAAGTGTTTTAGATTATTCTGGAAAGTTGAGATTTTTATGCTAGTTTAGCTATATATGTTGGCTTGTCTAGCGGGTTCAACATTAGATGCCATCACGGCCCGATGGTGGGATTTCGGGGCGTGACAGTCTAATTCTTTGGTTAAACAATATTGTAAAGGATTGTGAGGATTGGACCTGTAGTCTTGACACCTGAAGATGTCATGTCATTTAAATGCAAGTCATAACCTATATGACTTATTTTATTAAATCTATATGAATATCCCTAGAGGATTTAAAATGCTTGAAGCAAATAGTTCAAAGTCTCGAGAAATGTACTCGATCATATTACAAAGGTCTTTGTACGGTTTAAAGAAATCTGAGCGCATGTGGTATAATTGTCTCAGAGCATATTTTTTGAAAGAAGGTTACGTAAGTGATATTATTTGTCCATGTATTTTTATAATGAAAATGTCATCAGAATTTTTTATACATGTTATTTATGTTCATGATATAAATCTTGTTGGAACTCTAGAAGAGCTCCAAAAGGCAATTGAATATCATAAAAAAGAATTTGAGATGAAAGATCTTGGAAAGGCAAAACTTTGCCTTGGTTTACAAATTGAATATTTAGCAGACGGGATCTTTATCCATCAATCTACCTATACAGAAAGGGTATTAAAACACTTCTACATGAACAAAGCTCACCCATTGAGTACACCAATGATTGTTCGATCACTTGAAGTGAATAAGGACACATTCTGACCTCCAGAAGAGGATAATGAACTCCTTGGTCGCGAAACACCTTATCTCAGTGCAATTGGTGCACTTATGTATCTTTCTAATGCTACAAGGCCTCGCATAGCATTTTCTGTTAACTTACTAGCAAGATATAGCTCTTATTCTACATAGAGATATTGGAAAGGGATTAAGCATATTTTGTGATATTTAAAGGGAACTTTTGATATGGGTTTGTTTTATGAAACAAAGGTAGTACAGATCTTGTTGGTTATGCAGATGTAGTTTATTTATCTGATCCCCATAAAGCTCGATCTCAAATCGGGTACGTGTTTACAAGTCGAGGTACTTTCATATCATGGCGCTCCATAAAGCAATTTATTATTGCTACTTCTTTAATCATGTTGAGATAATAGCCATTCATGAGCAAGTAGGTAATGCATATGGTTGAGATCACTGATTCATTTTATTCAAGGAAAATGTGGTTTAGAATGTGATAAAAGATCCACAATTTTAAACGAAGACAATGTTGCATGCATAGCCCAATTGAAGGGAGGATTTATAAAAGTAGTATGCAGGAGCACAAGAGCAATAGAGATTACTCAGTCTTGGCTTTCAGCCGACTGAATAGTCAGAAATAGATGTAAAGAGCAAGAAGTGTATGAAAGCACAGAAAAGTTCAGAGCAATGTGTGTGTCAGTGCTCTCAATATCACTGTGTGTGTGAATTTCAGTGTGTTTGTGAAAAGGGAAGACATGTCTTTATATAGTTTTGAAAATGAGTAGTGCATAGACAAATTATGGAAATAACAATCAATCAACACCAATTAAGACGAACCGGACTCCTTCAATTAAGGAGTCTAGTTCAAACGGTATAGTCAAGGCAGAATAAGGAAAGAAGATCAGTCTAATAAAGCCGATTAGGGCAGAAAAAATCACATAGTGCACAAGCAAGGCCAAATACATAGTGGGTAATTAAGGAAAGTTGAACTAATATTACATTTATAAAATAAAAATAGGGTATCAGTTTGAAATTCAATTAAGAAGATCTCGGATTTAATATCACAGGGAATCCGAAATAGTTAAGGAAAGCATCACATAAACATGAAAGGAATTCAAAATTGGTACAGAATTACAGAAGGAATACACGAAATCATGTATTTTAAGGAAAACATCACAAGCATGGGATTTTCACACAAAAGGATCAATATAAATCAACTAGTAAACAATCAGTAGGGTAAAGATCGGAATTATCAAGCATTCAAACAGTAATCACTTATTAACACAGAGAGATGCTCGTAGAACAGTAGAAACTAGAGATTATAACAATAAATCAAAGCAGGAGTTGCATAGAGCACATAAATGCATAGTCAAGTAATAAAGAATAACCCAGAATACTTAGGGTTTCACCGATAATAGTTCAAATAACATAAAATCAAGAGATAATAACTTAAACATAGCATGGATATCAAAGAAATCAAAAGGAAACTGCTTTGAGAAAAGGGTATAGAAACCCTAGTTTTTGAAATCGTTTAAAACCAAATTTTCTGGAGAAAATCAAGAAGAAACTTCATAGCATGGTAAATATAAGACGGATCTTAAAGAAAACCCAAAGATACAGAGAACTAGGGTTTCATTGAACCCCAGAAAAGAGGGCAAACCTCGTGAGTGACCTCGATTCAGGCTAGGGGTACTGCAAACTTACTCAAACGGCCGGGGGGTGGTCGAAACACGGCAAGAGACCCATAGGAGGTGAGTGAACCATTCCAGGTTCGTCTGAAGAACTCAGGGTATCACTGAGAAGGTGAGAGGCATGTAGATGGCCAGGAGGTGATGGAGGACCAAGGTTCCGGTGAGAATCCACCGGAGAAGACGAACAGAAACCATCGGAGAAGATGAAGTCAAGGAGACTTATAGAGAGCCGTAGAGAGAGGTAGAGAGAGATAGAGAGCGGAAAGGTCTCGACAGAAATGAAGGGTTGGTGAGGGGGGTCGTTTGAATTAAATTAGGAAGGTAGAATCTGGGTCGTTGATCTAATTTGATCAACGGCTCAGATTAATTAGGGGTTGGGCTGGGTTAATTAAAAGATTGGGCTGGGTATTTAATTAGGTGGGTTAGGATTCAATTTAGGCTAGATTTTAAATAAAAAAGTGACCAGTTATTAAATACCCCAGAAAAATAGATAAATAATAAACTAAACAGCCAATAACTATATAAAAATGAAATTGAGTTTATATGAATGAAATTAAGGTAATTAAATAATATTAAATAAAAAATGAATAATTTTCGAATTAAAATAACATAAAGTATACAATTGGGCTATAATTGCAAAATTACTGTTATTATAAGTAAATCATGCATGATTGGCTAATTTATGAAATAATTGAATCCTAATGGATAAAAATGATTGAAAATGATATACCGAGTGGGGAAACATTTTAAAATTATTTATAACATAATTTATGGATAATTATTGAACAAAAATATCAGATAAATGGGAAAATTTTGATAAAAAAATATTAAAAATTTATGGAAAAAATTCCAATCATTATAAAAGTGATTTTGGAGGTATGTATGCGAATTAAAAAAATAATTTTGAGGAAAAGTTGGGTATAAATAGCTGCCCCTCTTTACCCGGGAAGGATGAAAGAGTTGTCGGGTAAAGATAGGATAGCCACTTTTGACCGATATGAAACTATGGGAGAGACTTAGGCCACACCCTGGCTTCTAAGCTGCCTACATATCCCTGGTTTTACAGGAATCAGGTTGTATGTAGTTCCGAAATCATCGGCGAAATATACCGGTGATGTTTTACAAGAACGGATGCAAGGTGCAAGGTAAGGAAAAGTAGGAAGGTCTTACGGGGTTGTATCGGAAAACTGGAGCGGTCCGCTCCTTCCTGGTTGGTTGTTCCGCCCGGATTAACTGCAAATAAATAACAAGCGTATATCGTGCATAAATTAAATATGGTGCAAGTTCCCGTCGGACTATGAATGTTGTCTTTGGACAAATGAGGATGACTGTCCTTAGACCATGATATCCTGGGCCATGAATCGCTTGGTGCGGGATTCGCAGGCCATGAAATGACGTTCTCGGGACATGAGGATGGTGCCTCCGAACCATGGTGCCTTTGAATAGTGATATGCAAGTTGAATAAAAGAGATCCTCAGGCCATGAAATAAAATTCAGGGGAGGTAGCGTAGAACCTCGGAAGACAGAATAGTAGCCTTATGCAATGCAATGAAGTAAAATGCAGGGGAGATAGCATAGAACCTCGGAAGGCAGAATGGTAGCCTTATGCAATGCAATGAAGTAAAATGCAGGGGAGGTAGCATAGAACCTCGGAAGGCAGAATAGTAGGCTTATGCAATGCAATGAAGTAAAATGCAGGGGAGGTAGCGTAGAACCTCGGAAGGCAGAATGGTAGCCTTATGCAATGCAATGAAGTAAAATGCAGGGGAGGTAGCGTAGAACCTCGGAAGGCAGAATGGTACCTTATGCAATGCAATGAAGTAAAATGCAGGGGAGGTAGCGTAGAACCTCGGAAGGCAGAGTGGTAGCCTTATGCAATGCAGGAAATAAAATGTAAGGGAGGAAGCGTAGAACCTCGGAAGGCAAAATGGTAGCCTTATGCAATGCAAGAAATAAAATTCAGGGGAGGTAGCGTAGAACCTCGGAAGGCAGAATGGTAGCCTTATGCAGTGCAGGAAATAAAATGACAGTGAGAGTTCTTAGTTGATGATAAACTGCGGTGATACGGTTGTGGTGAATAAGCGTTGTTTGTGATGATGGTAAGCGTTGGCATGTGCGACGAGTTTGAGAGTGTGTCCTTAAGAGTATGCATCTTGCAAAGATAGTAATGTGTTCTGGGCTTTCGCCGTCTTGGTGCCTGCATTCAAGGAAAAATTGTGAGTTCTGTAAAGGGGGAGTTTAGTTCGCATTCCCACTGGCTCGGCTCGGCCTGTCTGCTTGATAACGCGGACTTTGTTGTTCCTATCACAGGGGTAGCGTTGCTAAACAAGTTGTCATTTTGAGAAAGCAAATATTAATGGTTTTATAAAAACATAACGTATAATTTAAAGAAATAATAATTTTGGATGAACCGACGACCACGACGCGGTTCAAGGCATTGCGACCTCTCTTGCTATGGAATTTTGAGGGTCCTCCTCAAAATTCTGTCCCAGCTTGGTGGGTGAATGCTCCTGGCTGTTGCTTGTGCGGTGCTCGGCTGCATTTGCTTCGGAATTTTGAGTTCCCTCCTCAAAATTCTGCCCCAGTTTCCATTCGTGGGGAAATGAAATTTTTAAATGTGACCGAACCCACAGGGCTGCCTACGTATCCCCTCTTAAACGGGAATCAGGTCAGGTGTAGTTCAATTTACAACATTTGATAAAAGCATGAAAGTTACACATAGTAGCGCTTGACTGCATCTGAGTTGATTGGCTTTGGCCAGATTTCTCCATCCATTTCTGCAAGTATGAGTGCTCCTCATGTCAGCACTCGGTGAACCATGTACGGGCCTTGCCAACTGGGAGAGAATTTCCCCATGTATCTGACAATGGTGGCATTTCTGGATATACTGGATGCAATCAATTTCCATGGTCATCCAGAAATAACCCATACCCGAAGTATCTTCTTTGCTAGAACAAACCCGTTCATATGAGGACCGCATGTACCAGCATGTATCTCCTCCAATAGTTGTGTTGCTTCGACGCACATTAGTAAACTCAAATTAGGAGTCCTCTTATACAGGATTCCTACACTGTGAAAGAAATTGCTTGACAACCTTCGAAGTGTGCGTTTCTGAGTAGCGTTTGCAAGTTTTGGATATTCTCCCTTTGCCAAGTACTCCTTGATATCATGAAACCAAGGCTTTCTGTCTGCTTCTTCTTCAACATGGGCGTAGTAGGCTGGCTGATTGTGGATTCTCACTGGGATGGGATCGATGAAATTCTTGTCTGGATGGTGGATCATAGATGACAAGGTAGCCAATGTATCGGCGAACGCATTCTGGATTCAGGGGACATGCCGGAATTCCATCTTTGTGAACCTCTTTCTCAACTCCTGTACACGATGTAGATATGGCAGTATCTTGGAATTATTTGTCACCCATTCTCCTTGTACTTGGTGTATCAATAGATCTGAATCACCAGCACTAATAACTCCTAAACGTTCATGTCGATGGCCAAATTGAGCCCCAAGATGCAGGCCTCATATTCAGCAATGTTGTTGGTGCATGGGAACCCTGAGTTTGGCAGATACTGGATAGTGCTGACCGGTTTCTGATATTAAGACTGCCCCAATACCTACGCCTTTGAAGTTTGCGGCCCCATCAAAGAACATCCTCCAACCATCGTAGGATTCTGCAATGTCCTCTCCTACGAATGACACTTCTTCATTGGGAATATACGTTTTCAATGGTTTGTATTTCCCGTTCACAGGATTTTCAGCGAGATCATCTGCTAATGCTTGTCCCTTGATCGCATTCTGAGTCACGTAAATAATGTCGAATTCACTTAACATGATTTTCCATTTGACCAGTTTGCCAGTGGGCATGGGCTTGTGAAAGATGTATTCAACGGATCCATCCTTGATATGAGGTATGTCATGTTGCCCAAGAACGCAACTGAAAGCTCCATCTAACACAACAAGGTAAAGTAACAGAGGTCTACCTGTCTCAGGTTGTACCAGGACTGGTGGTGTTGAGAGATACTCCTTGATTCTATCGATGGCCTTTTGACAATCATCGGTCCATTTGGTTGTAGCATCCTTTTTCAGCATCTTGAAAATTGGTTCACAGATGACGGTAGACTGGGCTATGAATTGTCTGATGTAATTGAGCCTCCCCAGGAAACTCATGACATCCTTCTTGTTCTTTGGCGGCGGCAATTCTTGGATGGATTTGACCTTTGATGGATTCAGTTCTATTCCTCGGCGACTGACAATGAACCCTAGTAACTTGCCAGTAGGAACCCCGAATGCACACTTTGCAGGGTTAAGTTTCAAATTGTACTTCCTTAACCTGTTGAAGAACTTCCTCAGATCTTCCATATGGTCAGTGGCTTTCCTTGATTTGATGATGACGTCGTCCACATATACCTCGATCTCCTTGTGAATCATATCATGGAATATAGTAATCATGGCCCTCATGTAGGTGGCCCCTGCATTCTTCAGACCGAATGGCATCATCTTGTAACAATACACTCCCCATGGCATAACAAATTTTGTTTTCTCAGCATCTTCCTCGTCCATCCAAATTTGATGGTAGCCAGCGAAACAATCAACAAAGGACTGCAGCTCATGCTTGGCGCAGTTGTCAATCAGGATGTGTATGTTTGGCAAAGGGAAGTCATCCTTCGGACTGGCCCGGTTGAGATCCCGGTAATCAATACAGACTCTAACCTTCCCATCTTTCTTTGGCACAGGCACGATGTTGGCTAACCATATCGGGTATTCAACCACCCGAAGAACCCTGGCGTTGATCTGCTTGGTGACCACTTCTTTGATTTTCAAGCTCATGTATGGTTTGAACTTCCTGAGCTTTTTCTTCACCGTTGGGCATGTCGGATCGGTTGGCAACTTGTGGGCCATAATAGATGTACTGAGGCCAGTCATATCATCATACGACCAGGAGAATATGTCCTCATATTCTCTTAAAAACTCTGTATATTCCTCCTTTCTAATGGTGATAGATGAACGCTGATGTGTGTTTCTTTGACGTTCTCTAAGTTTCCCAGGTTGACAACCTCAGTCTCGTCCAAGTTAGACTTAGGTCTATTCTCAAAGTTCTCGACCTCTTTCACAACATCCTCAGGTATATCATCCTCGTCTGAATCGGAATCCGTTTGTTGCGTTGCCTCGTTGCATGTCACAGTCTTCGGTTCATCAAGATAAGTAATAGTAATATTGTGTAAATAGAGTAATGGGGAGGAATACAGTAGCAAGTAAATATACGATTTATAGAGAAACTACAAATGCTTTGATAAATTGAATAATCATTTGAACATTGGAGCTCTTTCTTGCAGAAATTAAAAATGCGAAAAGGAAAAAAAATTAATAAATAATTTATAAATAAAGGTTTGTTTTGTTAGCCTTGCTACCCCAAGGCTTGACGGGCTTTGGTCGTTCTGATAGACCAATTATTGAGATATGATCCTCTGCTCACGACCTGTATAGAAGGGCCTTCCTCCCCTCCCTCTTCAAGAATGACACAGCAGTCCATGTCATCATCGTCCAAAAATAAATCTCTCATTGCCGCTAATGCTTCCTCTTCGTCCGTGCCATAGATGATATCAGCTGGCTGGAAATTTTTTTCTAAGTAAGGTATTGGCTTCTCTAATGAGTAGTAGGGATTGCTCCATGGTGGCGACCAGCCCTTGAATTCCTCCCAAGTGTACTCATACCCTAGCCCGAAAGAGGTACCGTGCTTCTTGAGTGTTATTGGCTTCGTTATTCCTTGGAGATTTTACCGAGCCCTTTGCATGGCTCGTATCCTTTCCATTTCAAGATGCTCTCGATCTTACTGTCTCACCATTTATCCTTATCAATGGCGTTGACTCGTTCAATGTTGTGGTAGATTTCTCCACCCGGCTTCCTTCTCCCCTCAATGACCCAAAAAGTCTGGCGACCATAGATATAGTTGCTACCATCACCATGAATGACTACCTCTTGATGATTCCATTCAAAATTCAATGCTTGATGTAGGGTTGATGCCACAGCCCCAGCGGCGTGTATCCAAGGTCGCCCTAACAGCAAGTTGTAGGATGCGGGCACGTCTATCACCTAGAAGTCTACATCGAACCAGGTTTGTACCATTTGTAGGCACAAGGTGATTTCTCCCATAGTGGACCTCTGCAAACCATCGAAGGCCTTTACATTGATCTCTCCTTCTTTTATATCATGCAGACTTTTGCCCAATTTCTTGAGTGTGATTAGCGGACAAATGTTGAGGCTGGAACCCCCATCAATTAAGATCCTTGTAATGAAGTGGTCCTCACATTGCACAGTGATATGCAGTGCTCTATTATTCCCTAAACCCTCGGGCGGCAATTCGTCTTCATAGAAAGTAATCTTGTGGTTTTCCAGAACCTGGCCCACCATGTTTTCTATCTCTCCGATAGTAATATTGTCTAGTACGTATGCCTCACTCAGCACTCTCAGCAAGGCGCTTATGTACGTCTCAGAATTCTGTAATAGAGAAAGGATAGATATTTGAGCTGGTGTCTTGTTCAACTGGTCGAGGATTGCGTACTCTTTGGCTTGGATCTTTCTCCAATGATTGTCTGAACCTGTCTCAATGGTGGGAGGATAGTCGATGACCTGCTTGCTAGATTCAGCCAGATGTTCAGGGGTATAAACTCTGCCAGTTCTGGTCATACCCTGTGCAATAATGGATTCCTCAGACCTGCTTTTACCCTTTCTTCTAGCTTCAGCTGTGTAGTCCCATGGGATGGTGTTTGAGTAAAAGGGTGGCGCTGTTGACATTGCCACTGGAATAGGTGTGGTCATCCTCATTCCTGCCGGAGTATATGTGATAGGCGGCCGGACTACTACTTCGATTGTCCGTACAAACTCAACTTCGATCGGCACTGGGGCTTTTTCTTTTGCAGGCGGTCTCGATTCAAACTCGAGTGGCATGGACATGTCTACCTCAGCATCCCCGGATGGCTGCATCTGAACCACAATCGGGTTGAGGGTAATTGTGGGCTTCTTCAGATCATCCTCTGCAATCAGCCCAATTGACCCCTCAGGATCCCAACCATCATCTACTTCAATCATATGGACACCATCTTTATGTTCTGGCAGCGGATTATTGCGAACATTAGGAGCAGGGTCCTTGGCTACAATGATCTTGTTGTCTATGAGGGTTTGTATCTTGTCTTTCAAGGAACGGCATTCCTCGATGGTGTGTCCCTTCATGCCGGAGTGGTAAGCACAAGACTTGTTTGGGTTGATCCACTGAGAAGGGTTCTCAGGGGTGGCAGCAGGAATGGGTGTGACGTAGCCGGCGGCTTTGAGTTTTTCATATAGTTGATCAATGTGCTCGGCTATGGCAGTATACTATTTTGGAGGGTGAAGGTCGAAGTTAGAGAGAGGTATCTGGAAGTTTTGGCGAGTAGGTTGTGATCGGTAGTGAGAAGGTTTGGAATTGTAGGCGTTGTAAACGGAAGCTGGTTGGGAGTATCTGGGTGAGGTAGGCTGATATGTGGGTGGTGGAGCTTGATATGTGGG
Organism: Nicotiana paniculata; assembly: GCA_005239505.1. Classification (NCBI taxonomy): domain Eukaryota; kingdom Viridiplantae; phylum Streptophyta; class Magnoliopsida; order Solanales; family Solanaceae; genus Nicotiana; species Nicotiana paniculata. The sequence goes on along the minus strand of ML320923.1, from coordinate 6,679 downwards.
TGAGGGTGCTTGGTAATTTGGAGCTGGTTGGTATGTGAATGAGGGTGTTGGATATACTTGGTATTTGGGTGGGGACTCGGCTTGTTGTGCAACCATCACGGCTCCCACATCCTTCTTTCTGGACATACCACCACACTGTAGAGCTTTATTAGTAGCCTGTAAAGCTTCAAAGTTGGTAACCATACTGCTTTTGATGCCTTCTCGATTCGCTCTCCCAATTTGATGATGTCAGAGAACTTGTGACCTTCGACCATCATCAGCCGTTCGTAATATTGGGGATCCTGAGCTCGTACAAAGAACTTCTTCATTTGTTCCTCTTCTAAGGCTGGCCTAACCTTGGCAGCTTCTGACCTCCAACGAGTAGCATACTCGCGAAAGGTTTCTGTTGGCTTCTTTTTCAAATTCTGGATGTAGAATATATCCGGAGCATTATCCGTGTTGAACCTGAATCGTTCCATGAAGTTTATTGCCATGCTCACCCAATTAGTCCATTTCTTTGGATCCTGGCCGATGCACCAAGATAGTGCATCTCCTTTCAAACTCCTCATGAAGAGTTTCATGCGGATTCTTTCATCTTTTCCCACACCAACCAATTTGTCGCAGTAAGTTCTCAAGTGGACTCTTGGATTACCAGTACCATCGAACATCTCGAACTTAGGAGGTTTGTACCCCTCGGGCAGTTCGACATCAGGCTATATACAAAGATTTTCATAGTTCAGCCCTTCAATCCCTCTAACTCCTTCGACGCCCTGAACTCGATTGGTCAACTTCTTGAGTTCCTCGGCCAAATTCCTGATGAGCCTATCCTTCGCGTCAGACTCAGGGGTATATGGTGTGGAATGAGCCACGGTTTCCACATAAATAGGATTATTGTAATCTTGGAAGTGGTCTTTTGTCTGTTCCTGGAGAGGTGGAGTGTTCTGGTGACAGGCATTGCATTGTGCTGCGGGACTGGGTCTTTGGGGTGATTCGGTTGTTTGGCGGTGTTTTGTGGTAAAGTGGGGTTTGGAGCATTTGGGAAGTGAGCATCCGGAACATTGAGGGAAACTGATAGGTGAGCCAAATTCTTGACTTGGTCAAGTTCCTCTTGGAACTTCAGCAGCTTCTTCTCCAGTGGAGACATACCCTCTTGCAGAACCTGAATACCCCGACCATCAACGATCTCAACTTGTTCATTCCTGTGGTCTTTCCTGACTCTGCTTGCTTCTACAATTTTAGTTTTATCCTTCGGGAGGACTAGAAGGAGGAGTAGGAGGAGGGCCCTTTGATCTTGTGCGGTAGGCAGATGATGCCAGAATGCACGAACTAACCTTTGGGGAAGGGAATAATAAATAAAGAAACAACAAAAAAACAAAAAATTAATGAAGTTAGTGAGGATCATAAAAAAAATATTGCAATATTTAAACACATAAGGTGGAATGTAAAGCGCGTCCTAAGTTGGGGACCTCTTTGTGCCCGAGGTAGGCCTAGCGACAAGTTGATTTGGAGAATTTAAGATGCTAAATGCCTCATTTTATTGATGATAAAATAGACAAATCCAATGCGACTCTAAAAATGCGAAATATAAAATGTCATTAATGGCCTTACATCAGAAGGCAAAGTAAAGACAATCCTAACTACTTGGTCCCAGAAGGACCTTCCCCAGACTCGGCATCTCTGCTTGACTTGATCAGCGTCCCCATCTCGCAGAGTCCCAGCAGCAAGTAGGTCCTGGCTAGAATTCCTCATTCGGCTCCCTCAGTCTTCTGACAGGTCTTGATCCTCCTAATGAACTTCTCCTCTAAGTCGACTATGCCTTGCTCCAAGTGTGCTAGCCTATGGGTGGAGGTGATGGCCATGTCTTTCCTTTCCTCTATCAGCTTCTTGTTGGCCTCGTATATTTTGTGATGATCTTTTTCAGAATCACGGAGCCTCTTGTGCAACTGGTTGAGTCTAGTTGTTGCCTCGGCCTTCTCATCTATGACCCTGTGGCTTTGAGCAAACCCTAGCTCGATACTTCCTTCCCAGTTATCGTCCAACCATCCCAGATAATAAGGAGAGTAACCAACATGATATCTATCGGGTTCAATAGTGTCCTTTTCTAACCGGACCTTGCAGTGCCACAAATGCTGAGCTTGGCACTTATGAGGGGTGCCGTCATTTTGGAAATCTGCCCTGAGATGACTCATCTTTTCGACCCTTGGTACCACTTGCTTCCTTCCTGTCTGCCTCATGACTCGGATAGGGACGTAAGGATACGTCCCTCTTAGACCAATCAATAACAGAAATGGGGTGTCTCGAGTTCGGATGATGAACTCGTCGGTTGGGAACCACTCAAACATCCACTGAATCTGATCCTCGGTCAAGTTACCTAGCAACTCGGCCCATCCATTGCCATTTTCTGGATGAGCAAACATGTCGGGGATGTAGTTCATACGCTTTGGATAATGGAAAGCAATATGATCATCCCAAACTCTCCTATGGATGTCCTGACGGTAGTCGCCCTTTTGCAAATGCTCAGTGAGCCACAGCTGGAGTAGCAGACTGCATCCCTCGAAATGTTTTTCCCCTCGTTAATAATTTTCCAAGGCTCAGTACATTTCAACAATGATCATTGGCACGATACTGAAGTCCTGTTTGTCAACCCCTTCCATCAGAGTCTTGGTAACCATAGCCAACCTGGTGTGGATTCTTTCTTTCTTTGTTGTGAACACCATTAGACCCAAGAAGCATACTATAAAGACGAATACCCGGCGGTGAATGTGCCCCAGAGAAGTAAGGGCGAACTCTTCCTGATAAGTGCGGTAAGACTGCTACGACCATACCTCTCGTACAGATAGTCAAAGGGGATGTACGAGTCTTCTAAGCAGACCAATTTTGGATTATTCTTCAGCCCCATCATCTTGAGAAAACCTCGGCCTTTACGGTTTTCAGGCATCAATAACCCTGGAGACTCCCAAGCTAAACCGGCTAACCCTCCTATTTCCTCTAACAATGGCGTCATTTCATTATTTCCAAAGCGGAAGACCGACCGCCGCAGTCCCAGAACAGGGTAGCAGCTTCTATAATCATGTTGTTAGGCTGAATGTCTAGAAGAGAAAGCAGGTTGCCCAAGTGTTTTCTGACGACTGTTCTGTCACTGGAGTGAAGATCCTCCCACTAGTTTAGTAGTTTGGGGTGGATATTGGTGACCATGCCGAATCTGGGGACCTCGTGCCTCATTTCTGCAAAACAAATAGGTTAGGCCCTTACCCCCGCCAGACTCGACTATTTAACATCAATAATTAGCATGAGCATTTAATTCTCCAAATAAATGCACAGAACATGAAGGCGTCCGTTTGGGTTCCGGGAAACCCAATGGACTTTGGATAAGGCTATCTTAAAGGCTGTTGTGCGGACAACACGTTAGCCTGGATAGGATTGACCATGATGCATACAACATACAACAGAGTAAGGTCTCTATGGGGTTTTATACCGGTACCCTTGAGCGGACAACTCAAGGGGGAAGGCACGGAATTGTCGACTGCACCATTGATCGACTAGTTTTACCGCAAATACGCCTTTCCGAATTTAGGGGGTAGTAATATTGAAATAGCACAACCACTCATTGTAAGCGTTGCTATAGGATTTTGTTTGGCACGAGTGGAATATGAATGCGGAGCATGATATGCAATAAATAACATTTAAACAAGTAGGCATGTATTTTCACATTGGAAAGCAGTAAAGAAAGGAAATACGGAAGTTATAATTGAAAGCAGTTACAAAGAAAACATGAAGGGACATCAGTTATGTTCAGGCAAAATAAATACTTGCGAAATTAAACAGTTAACAGCATATAACGGGACTAGCAAAGTGCAAAAGATAGAGCAACAACAGCAGTATGCAGAACAAGGAGAGCAGCAGTAGAACAATAGTATGCAGAATGAGAGAGAGCAACAGTAGGACAGTAGTATGCAGGAGCACAAGAGCAATAGAGATTACTCAGTCTTGGCTTTCAGCCGACTGAATAGTCAGAAATAGATGTAAAGAGAAAGAAGTGTATGAAAGCACAGAAAAGTTAAGAGCAATGTGTATGTGTCAGTGCTCTCAATATCAGTGTGTGTGTGAATTTCAGTGTGTTTGTGAAGAGGGAAGACAGGTCTTTATATAGTTTTGAAAACGAGTAGTGCATAGGTAAATTATGGAAATAACAATCAATCAACATCAATTAAGACGAACTAGACTCCTTAAATTAAGGAGTCTAGTTCAAACGGTATAGTCAAGGCAGAATAAGGAAAGAAGATCAGTCTAATAAAGTTGATTAGGGCAGAAAAAATCATATAGTGCACAAGCAAGGCCAAATACATAGTGGGTAATTAAGGAAAGTTGAACTAATATCACATTTATAAAATAAAAATAGGGTATCAGTTTGAAATTCAATTAAGAAGATCTCGGATTTAATTATAATCACAGGGAATCCGAAATAGTTAAGGAAAGCATCACATAAACATGGAAGAAATTCAAAATTGGTACAGAATTACAGAAGGAATACACGAGACATGTATTTTAAGGAAAACATCACAAGCATGGGATTTTCACACAAAAAGATCAATATAAATCAACAAGTAAACAATCAGTAGGGTAAAGATCGGAATTATCAAGCATTTAAACTGTAATCACTTATTAACACAGAGAGATGCTCGTAGAACAGTAGAAACTAGAGATTATAACAATAAATCAAAGTAGGAGTTGCAGAGAGTACATAAATGCATAGTCAAGTAATAAGGAATAACCCAGAATACTTAGGGTTTCACCGATAATAGTTCAAATAACATAAAACCAAGAGATAATAACTTAAACATAGCATGGATATCAAAGAAATCAAAAGGAAACTGCTTTGAGAACAGGGTATAGAAACCCTAGTTTTCGAAATCGTTTAAAACCAAATTTTCTGGAGAAAAACAAGAAGAAACTGCATAGCATGGTAAATATAAAACGGATATTAAAGAAAACCCAAAGATACAGAGAACTAGGGTATTGTGGAACCCCAGAAAAGAGGACAAACCTCGTGAGTGACCTCGATTCAGGCTAGGGGTACTGCAAACTTACTCAAACAGCCGGGGGGTGGCTGGAACACGGCAAGAGACCCATAGGAGGTGAGTGAACCATTCCAAATTCATCTGAAGAACTCAGGGTAGCACTGAGCAGGTGAGAGGCAGGTAGATGGCCAGGAGGTGATGGAGGACCAAGGTTCCGGTGAGAATCCACCGGAGAAGACGACCAGAAACCATCGGAGAAGACGAAGTCAAGGAGACTTCTAGAGAGTTTTAGAGAGAGGTAGAGAGGGATAGAGAGAGGAAAGGTCTCGACAGAAATAAGGGGTTGGTTAGCGGGGTCGTTTGAATAAATTAGGAAGGTAGAATCTGGGCCGTTGATCTAATTTGATCAACGGCTCAGATTAATTAGGGGGTTGGGCCGGGTTAATTAAAATATCGGGCTGGGTATTTAATTAGGTGGGTTGGGATTCAATTTAGGCTAGATTTTAAATAAAAAAGTGACCATTTATTAAATACCCCAGAAAAATAGATAAATAATAAAATAAACAGCCAATAACTATATAAAAATGAAATTGAGTTTAAATGAATGAAATTAAGGTAATTAAATAATATTAAATAAAAAATGAATAAATTTGGAATTAAAATAACATAAAGTATACAATTAGGCTATAATTGCAAAATTACTGTTATTAAAATTAAATCATGCCTGATTGGCTAATTTATGAAATAATTGAATCCTAACACGATAAAATTGATTGAAAGTGATATACCGAGCGGGGAAACATTTTAAAATTATTTATAACCTAATTTATGGATAATTACTGAATAAAAATATCAGATAAATGGGAAAAATTTGATAAAAAAATATATGAAAATTTATGGAAAAAATGTCAATCATTATAAAAGTGATTTTGAAGGTATATATAAAAACTAAAAAAATAATTTTGAGGAAAAATTGGGTATCAACAAGAAGTACATGAAGGACATTGTCGAAATCACGCTGGAGAAGATCCTTGGTAAAGACTATAATAAGAGTAGGATACTACTGGCCAAAAATGGAAGAAGATGCAGAAAGTTTTGTGGCCAAATATGACAAATGCCAACGATATGGCAATAATATGCATCGCCCAGCGGAGATGTTACATCCGGTTATTTCACCATGGCCTTTTATGAAGTGGGGAATTGCAACAAGCTAAAGGAAATGCACGATTTTTATTAGTATTAATAGACTATTTTTCCAAATGGTTAGAGGCAGGAGCCGTCAAACATGTGCGAGAGAAAGAAGTCATGGACTTTATTTGGCGAAACATTATTTGCCGGTTCGGAGTTCCAAAAGAAATCGTATGTGATAATGGCCCATAATTCATAGGCACGAAAATCACAGAATTTTTTCAGATTTGGCAGATTAAACGGATAACTTCCTCACCTTACCACCATGTGGCCAATGGGCAATCTCAATCAACAAATAAAGTTATTATTAATAATTTGAAGAACAGATTAGAGGAGTCAAAAGGCAAGTGGCCTGAGATGTTACTAGGAGTTTTATGGGCTTATCGAATGACAGCAAAGACAGGTGTCACACCTCCTTTTTCCACTACCCTCCAGATTGATGAAGGGTAGTAAGGGAGTTTTTCCAATTAAAGTGACATTATTCAGATTTGGGA
>ML320921.1:0-29357 GCA_005239505.1 Nicotiana paniculata | reverse complement strand
TGCATAATGTGTTAAGTACTACATCAATCGAAAACAATGTGAATCAAAACAGAAAAATCATATGTGCAGTTGATGATGAAACCTAATTCAGGAGGTATGATTAACAAGGAGAACCTAATTACCTAGTATGACAAAAAGTCATGAAACATGCTTAAAATTGAAATGACAATGAGAAAATATACACAGGTGGGGGAAACAACGACAGATCTACACAGATCTTTCATAAAAATAAACTAAATCTAGACAAGTTTAAACCAAAACAGTTAAAAAAAAGGGAAGGGGGATACCCGTAGAAAGGTTTTTTTGGACGGGAAAGGGGAGGGGGTCACTGGACTTTACCAGATCTGACGGGGGTTTTGAAAATGAATTAAACCTTCATGGATCGATTGCTCTAGTTAAGAGCAATCGACCCATGAAGGTCTAACCCATTGGTTGCCCTCGAATCGGCCGGGGAGAAATTTTTGGGGGGTTTCAGATTCTTAGATCTGAAACCCAAGCACGTACATCAGTTTTTCAGGGGAGATGATAACGGGAGGTGATAGAGGGGGTAACGGTGGTTGCCTGGTAGAGATTTGGGGTTGATTGGAGTGGTTATGGTGGCCGGACGGTGGTGGGGTTTCAGGGGCGGCTAGGGTTTAGAGTTTGAGAGAGATGAAGGAGGTAGGGCGGCTAGGGTTTAGGTTGGGGTTGAGTTTGGATCGAAATGGGGGTATGGGGTGGGGTTTGGACACTTAAATACGGAAAGGATGGCCAGTTTCGGTCCGGTGGATCATAGACAGATCAATGGTTGGGATTGACTGGGCCTAAAACGGCGTCGTTTTGGTTAAGCTGGGGCAGGCCGGGTGAGGGGCTTGGGCTGGTCCGGATTTGGTGTTAGGGAGAAGGGATTTTGGGCCTGGGTAATTTGGCCCAGGTCCGATTTTAAACCTATTTTAACTCTAACACTTACTAAAAAAATGTAGTGATTAATACTAACTTAGTTTTTGTCTAATTATAAATTAATTAAGAGTAATATCATTTAATTTAATACTCATATCATTTAATGAAGNATTTATGTAATGCAAATAATTCACGCACAGACATTGAAATTCAACAAGGTTTATAATCATTAATTAATTTATTGAATTTTGTAGGAATATATAGTAGGTTAAAAATTACATGCTCACATTGATAAATCTCGCATTTGCATTTCAAGATTTTGAATGGAAGCGGTGTGTGACCCCACAAGTTCGGACATGTTTTTCATTGTAATGTCGCCTCTTTCTTGATTTTGCAATATCTTTTCAAGCATTCCTTCCAACTTGGATTCACTTGAAGAACCCTCCTTGTAGTGCGAGGAGTTGGAATATTTCCCCTTTGGTGGAACATAAGGGTTGGAGCTCTGGTTGACATAATTGTTGTTGTTGTTGCTCCAAATGCCTTGACTCGACCCACCTTGATATTTCGCCAATTTTGATGGCCTTGCCCTTGCGGGTTTGGCCTCCATTGATTTTGTTGGCGGTAACCACCTTGAGAATTATGAACATAGTTTGCTTCTTCGAACTCTTGATTCCCCATGGGTTACATATCTTCCACAACATTTACCTTCTTTGTCTGACTTTCTGTGAACATCTTGGTTAGCACATCAATGTTTGTGGCAAGCCCAACAATCAATTGGTCTCTCTCTTGGTTTTCTTTTATCATGTTGGTTAGAGAGGGAGTACCGTATACAATTCCACCTAAGGCATCTTCAGAGTTCCAAGCTTGGTTGTTCTTGGCCATTTTATCTAGAATCTGTGTAATCCTGGGGAATGTCTTGTCCATAAAAGATCCGTCTGCTGCGTTTATAGCTATGAACTGGTTCAGTGGATCCAAACCCATGTAAAATTTCTCCAAAAAAATAGTATCTAGAAAACCATGGTTCGGTGACCTCACTAAGTATAACTTGAAACAGTCCCATGCCTCATGTAGGTGTTCTCCTGGTAGTTGTTTGAAGAAGAAGATTTTATCTCTGAGCTCGAATTTCTTGCTTTGTGGGAATCATTTGGCTAAGAAAGCACGGACAAGTTTGGGCCAAGAGTGTATGGAGTGAGGACGTAGATTCTGAATCCATTTTCTCGCCTCTCCAGTTAATGAGTATTTGAGCACCCGCAGTCCCAGGGTATCGTCTGTCACATTGTTCTGTTTATGCATGGAACACACACCCAAGAAGTTCCTAAGATGTTGCGTTGGATCATCATCTGTAGAGTTCCTGAATAATCCCTCTGTCTTGAGCATTAGGATTAACCCATGCTCTACTTTGAATGTAGCAGCTTCAACCCGCGGAGGGACAATGTCGTTGGTATCATCAATGTATTCCTCAATATCCGCAAAGGGATTCTCTTCCTCATCATAATCGTCCATGCTTACCTAGCACACCAAGCAAAGTGTGATGGAATAGAAAAAGATGTAAGGTAAAGTGCACACTAGTTAGTAATTTCAAAACCGTATTCCCCGGCAACGGTGCCAAAATTTGATAAGCTCAAATTACACTTTAATAAATAGTATAAAGAGTTCGATGTCAAATATAATAACCCAACTATGTTGAGGTCGAATACCACAAGGAATAGGCATGAAAAGATTACTTGAATAGTGTGAAGCTTAACTCAAATCGTGATTCTATTCTATTAGCTTAAAAGGAGTGTTGTAATGGAGTGAAGTAAAAACAAGTATAACTTTGTAAGATTGTAATAAATTGATTAACTAAACCAAGGTTGTGTCCCCTTTTATGAAATGTAATGCTATCGGTGTTAATATGATATATTTCTAATGGAAGGTCCTTTGATATGCAAATGATTTCTAAATGACTATCCTATATTTTCCAATAGTTGGGTAATATTTCCTCTTTATGATTTTTCCAAATATAAAAGAGTTGCAATTAAGAATGATCATTTATGCCAAATAAAATCCACTTATTCCTAAGCGATTCTATTAAACAAGGTTTAACGCCTTGAGTTTTTTATATTTACTTATACCAAACCCTAACCCACTATTTCAAGTAAAGAAAGAGTATAATGGAACTTGTTAATGTTTGCAACCACCAACAATAAATGAAGAATGAGAAATAAATATATATCAACCAACCACTATATATATATATATATTTAATGGTAAATACCCATTAACATTACACCCATTTAGGGTACACAACCTTAGTATTTAAAACTAGCCACTCATGCTAAAATACAAAAAGATAATAATATTCAATGTCATAATGCTTACAAAAGTGCAAGATTCTTCCTTCTAAAGCTTCCAAAATATGGACTATTCAATGCCTTGTGTTGTAGTCTCTTTTTCAGGCAAGATGCCCCACAAAAATCCTAATAAATCTATTTACAGTGGGCTAAAAGTCGGAGCCAATTTTGGACAAGATTGCCCCTGTAGACAGCTTATGCGACCGCATATCTATTGCAAAACAGGTATGCGGTCCGCATATTCTTCAATTCCATCACAGATCTTCAGATCCCAGTTCCAGGTGCCCATCGCAGAATAGTTATGCGGTTGGCATTTTTGATATGCGACCTCATTTTTCCATCGCATAACTTTGATTGTCTCTACTGGAATTCTGCGATCCATTATGCGGCTTGCAAACGTGTTATGTGGTCGCATAATGGATCGCATAATCTTCACTCGATCTAGCCAACTGGACTGCTTCAATTTGTGGTTGCCCTATGCATTCTACGGTATGCATAGCAGTTATGCGGCCGCATTCTTGCCTTCTTTATGATCCATTATGGATTTTGACTTCTTTTCCGTGTTTTTGGGTCCTCCGGCCTCATGTACTGCAAAACATCAAAACTTCATAAGAATTAACGAATAATTGCATTAAAAATGAGCTAAAATCTAAGTAATTGGTATTAAATGTGCTGAAATCCTACATCACATCAATATTCCATAACCAATTTTTAGTCTATAATTAAGTCTAGTTCCTCCGATAAAAGCTTCACGTGACCATTCAAACTAGAACATTTTCTTGAGTAAGTTTAGAAACATGTACATTCAAATCTCTCTATAAAAACCTCATTTGTTTCGAAACTTTTCGACTGTTGTAGCGAATTGTTATATAAAAGCTGGTTCCATAAAAATATGACTTTTATAATGAATGACAGTTATATAACGATGTTGTTATAGAGATGTCTGACATTTCTAAGAAAAATAGAGTTCTCTTCTCCGTGTTTAATCGTCTGAAAACGTGAGAACCATTCAATGATCTATACCACTGCTATTTAGTCCGGCCTAAGTATCATTTTTTACCACCAATACTAGGAATCATATATTTATTTCTATTGTACCATCCCAATAAATATTAAGTCGAATTATTAGAATTTAGTGGTGTGGAAAAATAGGTTATGGAATGGACACTCAGCGCTGTATGGGTCAAAATCTGACTTGAAGAAATTTAGCGAATATGAATCAACAGGTGTAGAAGTTATGGCCGTGGTCGAGCTTGCTTCAGTAGGGCCCAATAGCGAGGAGTCGCCGGGAAATACAGCAAGGTCGAGGTCGAATAAAGAAGTATAAGAGCAACGTCTATGTAAGGACCCGTAAAAATCTTATTTCAAAACTCGGTATTTTGTGGTGCCGAGTTAGATTTCTGCGTTATTATAGTAGAAATTCTTTTCGAGCCTTTTGGATTGCCAGTACCCTTCGGACTTAGAAGAAAATGTTCGCTAAAGAGTGTGTTTCTGCGGCCCATTGTGCGGTCGCATAATCACTCTGCGGACCGTATAATGACCGCAGAGTGAATCAGAAAACTAGCCAAATTTGAGGCCAATTATGCGGCCTAAAATGCGATAGCATTTTTAATATGCGGGCCGCATAATCCATCGCATATCTGCCTTGGGGTTTTGCGAGGGGAGTTCTGCCGCGCATTATGCGACCGCATAATGGTCGCATACCCGGTCAGAAAATTTACTCTCCTGAGACCCTTTCTGTGGCAGCTTTGCGGGCCGCATACTCATTTTGTGGTCGCATATGCGACCTCATATCTGTGTCGGGGCACCCCATTTTCTTATTTTTAAACCCGACCCAAACCAATCTAAAACACATCCCACACCATTTTAAACCATTCTCCTGATAATTTAAAGTGAGAAAAGAGAGGGTTCTAGAGAGAATGTCCCAATTCCATCAAATTGATCCTCCATCACCACTGAAAGCTTGGAACTAATCAAATAGGATACCAATTTCTTCACTCTAAGAGGTATGTTTCTATCACACCAGCTTTTAAATTCCATGATTAGCTAAAATGGGCCATTAGTAAGGTAGTCCTTGGAGATAAGGATATGGGCCTTGCATGCATGAGGCTCTAAACTATGTGTGGGAAAGTAAAAGCAAATATAGAAAGAAATGACGGATGGGACCTTAGCAAACTCATAATTCTAGATGTAATGCTCAAGTGAGCTGGGACTATGATCCAATTCCTAATTACAATTTGATTGTGCTATTTTGTCATATAGATTGAAAGAGCTAAAGGATTCCGGAAATTGTCGTAATAATTAGGAAAAAGAACCAGTCGAGGTATGTATGGCTAACTCAAATCTTCGTAGAATCACCTCATTGGTGTTCGAATAGGTGGTATGAGTCCCTTACTTGATAATACTTGAATTGATTGTTTTAATGTGTTGAGTCAAAATATTTCTGTTTCTTAATTTTTCTAGTTGACTAACATGTCACCATGCTACTTGAAAATGCGAATTGTGATCCTATGTGCTCCTTCTTTTATGTTTGCAATTCATTATATGTTGGTTTTCGTTAATATGAAGGATGATGCTATAGAACGGATAACAAGGGGAATCGGACTTGAATTGTAAAATGTTTCCAAGTGCCAACAACTATGTGATAAATGGTGGAAATGAAATGTGAATTGAGTAAATAAATGAAATAGTGATGTCCCAAAGTGAGATGGCTTAGCCGATCAGACCGAGATCATACGCCATGTTGTACACATGGTGGCATTTACATCGGAAATATGAATATTAATTATGATGTTGGTGATGTCTCACTTGGGATGGCTTAGCCGGTCTGACCGAGACCTGACTCCGTGTAAAAAGGACATGGCGGCATTACAAATTGTGGCACTTGGCTTTAAAATACTATTAATCAAAAGGATGGGAGACGAAATAAGAAACTGTGCGACCCCTACTTGTGTTTTCTCTATTGCTGTAAAGTGTTATTTGACTCCCGTGATTGTCGTTTTACTTGATTTACTGTTATTCTCTTTAGAGTAGAGTTTGTTCATACATACTAGTACTATTCGATGGTACTAACTCCCCTTTTATCGGGGACTCTATATCTTTTAATGGATGTAGGTAGCTTGTAGTTGATAGCGTTGATCGCAGGTAGTGGTGCCTTCTTCTTCTTCTCCCCACAGCAGTCTCGGTGAGCCCCGTTCCTCCCCGGGGTCGTGTGTATAATATGCTGCTCCTCTTGTGTTTACATGTCGTCACATTTGAGGTATAGCTGGGGCCTTCTCACCTGTAGGATCACGATTGTTATTTGTATCCTTAGAGGCTCTGTAGACACTTATGTGAGTCATGTATGTTTGGCAGGGTGGTTGTTGAATCAACTTGTAATTTTAACTCTCTCCCACTAAAATTGTAAATTGTATGCATATTTTGGAAGATTTAATTATGAAAACATGTATATAAGGGAGAATGGGTTAGTTTCATGTCTATATGTTCATAACTGACCTCCATCTAGCTTAACAAATGACGTTGTGATTCCTTTTTGGTTTATGAATGAGTCGGGTAGGAAAGGCTCAACAAGCTTGCTCGACCGGGTTTACTCGGTTGAGCGCCGGTTGCGCTCCCCGAGGCTGGGGCGTGACAGTCTAGAATAGTCTTAGAATTACCAAAAGGAATATTATATCGAATATTCTTCTGGTTGTACTTTTTAGGGTTTCCTAGGAATATCCCATATAAGTAATAAGAGATAGGGAATAAAAGGGGAGGGAGGTTGATTCTGATAAGAACACTTGTAAGAAGTTGACCCTTGAAAGATAATAAAAAAATCTTAGCTTTCCACTGTGATTGATTTTGTTGTTTATTCTGCCTTTCTACTCACACGATCCAAGAACACTTTGTCCATTTCATATCTAGTTACCGCACGTTGCTGTCAGAAGAAAGAATCATCCACATCACTCAACATTTGGGTGAATCATTCTTCCTATTTACGTTTAGTGACATTCTTCATATTTATTGCTCATTATTACCCCTTCACTTACTCTCAAAAGCTTCATTTATTAATCTGATAAGTGGCTTTATGCGCTAGTGGACCTCACTGTTCTAACACGTGACTAGATCTTGGATTTATTGTGCTTGACTAGGATTTGCCTTCCATCTTATTTATTTTCTAATTAGTTTAATAAAAAGTGTTATAATTTTTTTGTCAAACAATTTGGCACCGTATGTGGGTAATTTTCTAGTCAAAGTCATAGTTTTTCTAGATCTACAAGAAAAAAACAGAATTTTCTTTTTCCTACTTGCACGACCTAACATGGCAGGAAATAGAGAAGAAAGGTTGAAGGCAATAGCAGACCTCACTGCTAACCTCCTAAGCACCATCAATGAGGTTAACAGAGATGACGAGGAGAACGTGACGCCAAGCGCTTCACCTATGTGAAGTGATTCACCCCTCCTTCATGGCAGCGTTACCGCCTCTCATGGGAAAGGAGCCTCCACGTACACGACGGAAGAAGCACCGCCTGCAGTAAAAAAAACTACTAGAGGCATGGCTAATGAGTCCACTGAGCAGGATACTCAACAAACCCGCTCAAAGGGCGAGTAGAGATGACGCATGAGTCGACATCGCAATGACAACCAGCGAACAACACGCTCTTCCCCCAACAGGTACCACTCACACTGTTAGTGATGCAGGTAATGACGCCCTCGCCGCCATTCTAAGAAAAATGGAGGAGATAGAAAATGAGAATAAGGCACTCCGCGACTAAATGAGAGAGCACCAAGAAAGGGTTGATAATATACCAAGCGCCCCAAAACTTCTACCAAAATGTGATGTCGGCCGGTTCGTAGAACAACCGTATAGCGATGAGGCTGCACCATATGCTATACCCAAAACATTCAAGATGCCTCCATACTTAAAAATATATGACGACACAACGGACCTTGAAGATCACATCATATACTACGTCACCACAGTGAAAGGCAATGACCTCGCTAAAGAACAAGTGTCGTCAGTACTGCTGAAGAAGTTCGGCGAAACTCTAACCAGGGGAGCCCTGACATGGTACTGACAACTGCCAGCACGCTCCATAGAAAAATTTAAGGAGATGGCTGACAAGTTCCTCACTGCTCATGCCGGGGCCAAGAAAGCAGAAGCCAGGGTGAATGCCATATTCACCATTAAACAGTCATCGGGCGAAGGGCTCATGGACTTCCTCGCCCGGTTCAATAGAGTAAGAATGACCCTTCCAAATGTATCGGAGGGAATGGCAGTAGCAGCTTTCCAAAACGGGTTGAACAGGAGCGGCTCGAGAGCGACCAAGAAACTATTGAACATACTCATGAAGTACCCCCCACCACCTGGGAAGAAATACACAATGCCTATTGTGCCGAGGTGAGAGCAGGCGAGGAAGACCTTAACGGACCAACCCAGCGGTTGACGTCAATCCATATGGAGTTAAGAAAGGACCGCAAAAACGATAAAAGAAGAGATCATACGGATCCGTGCCTCAATCGCAAGAGACATCAATCGTACGTCACAACTGCCATCATACCACCTCCCCGCCATGGCGATGGCCCATCCAGGACGCAAACAGGGACTCAACGGAATGAAAGAGGTATGCCTCCACTATTATCTGCTTAAAATTATTGTGTCTCCCCTTCAGAAATTGTCTACGCCCTAGAGAAGCTCGGCCCAAAGGTGAAATGGCCACAAAAGATGAAGTCTGATCCGAACACCAAAAAATCGAACGCCCTATGTGAATTCCATCAGGAACAGGGCCACAAGACCGAGGACTGCATCGCCCAGAGATAGGAGGTGGTGAACATGCTCCACCAAGGACATTTAAGAAAATTGAGTGATCGAAGAAGAGCGAACTTCGTTCGTGGTCGAGAATAGCATTAAGGCCCCTACGAAACCACCCTCCCCAACTTGCACCATCTAAATGATCATCGCCAGAGGAGACGACGCAACAATCAATCATGTGAAATTCACAACCACCCACAAATTTAAGCGGTCGATCACCCACGAATGGTATGACGATCTCGAAGAAAGTATCATCTTCGATGAGTCGGATACCCATGGTTTGACCTTTCCTCACTATGATGCCCTTGTTATTACTTTACGAATTTCATATACTGATGTAAATCAGATTATGATAGATGACGAAAGCGGCGCGTGTATTATCCATCCTAGAGTTCTCACAAATATGAAACTCGAAGATAAGATAGTACCACGCTGCATAATGCTAACAAGTTTTAACAATGCAGTTGAACGGACCTCCGGAGAGATCACACTGCCCGTTCTGGCCGGTGGTATCAGCCTGGAAACAACGTTTCACATCATGAATCAAGATACAGCGTACAACACCATCACAAGACGGCCCTGGATACTCGCCATGAGGGCTATCCCGTCCAGACTATATCAGGTCATCAAATTTCCCACCCCGTAGGGAGTATTCAGCATTCACAGCAAGCAGCACACATCCCACGAATGCTATCGCATCGGGGTCAGACGGCAACGAACAAAGAGATGTCATCAAAGACCCCGACGTCGTGGAAGCCATGGGATCAAATATGGAAGACCTTGATCCCGTTCAGCTGGATAAAAGAGACTACAACAAAAACGCTTACATTAGCCACAAACTCCAAGAACCAAGTAAATTCCATAAATTTTTAACTAACAACGCGAACTTGTTTGCCTTCTCCCATGCAGATATGCCAGGCATCGCAGAGAAAATAGTAACACACAAGGTCAATGTCGACCCACTCTACCCACCAATACGGCAGATCAGAAGAAAATTCAATGCTGCAATAAACGATATCGTCCGCGAAGAGGAGGAAAAATTGCTCGCAAACGGTTCTATCTGGGAGTCGAAGTACCCCCAATGGGTCTCCAACATGGTCATGGTGAAAAAGAAAAATGGGAAATGGCGCATGTGCATGGACTTCACGGATCTGAACAAGGCCTGCTCGAAAGATTCATTCCCGTTGCCTCACATTGATCAGCTGATCGACACAACAGTAGGGCATGAACTGTTAAGTTTCTTGGACGCCTACTCAAGTTACAACCAAATCCTCATGGAGGAGGACGACCAGGAGAAAGCCACTTTCATCACCCACCAAGGGACGTACTGCTCCAGAGTCATGTCGTTTGGACTGAAAAATGCAGGGGCAACCTATCGGAGGCTAGTAACCAAAATGTTCAAAGAGAAGCTCGGTAAAATGATGGAGGTAAATATAGACGACATGTTGGCCAAGTCAAAAAGAAAGGAAGATCACATCGAGCATTTGAGGGAGGCTTTCGACATACTTAGGCGGTATGGCATGAAGTTGAATCTCGAGAAATGCACCTTCAGCGTGGCCTCAGGGAAATTCCTCAGCTTCTTGGTGTCGTAGAGAGGCATTGAATTTAACCCCGACCAAATCAAGGCTATAGAAGGAATAACAGAAAATTTGACCAGCAAAAATCAGGTGCAAAAGCTAACTGCAGGATAGCCGCCCTATCAAGGTTCATCTCACGATCCTCTGTTAGATGCCACAAATTCTTCGGCATTCTCAAAAAGGACAAAGGGCTCCAATGGAACTCTGAGTGCGTCAACGCCTTAAGAGAATTAAAGGAATACTTGTCCTCACCCCCGCTTCTTGCTAAGGCGGAACCCGGAGAGCGCCTCCTAATCTACTTGGTCGTGTCCGACGTTGCAGTGAACGCGGTCCTGGTCCGCGAAAATAAAGGTACGCAATCTCCAATATACTACATTAGCAAAGCCTTGGTCGACGCCAAAACGAGGTACCCCCACCTCGAAAAGCTGGCCCTGGATTTAGCCATAGCTTCACGAAAGCTTAGACCTTATTTTCAATACCACCCCATCTCATTGGTCACGACCTTTCCCCTGAGGTGTATCCTACACAAACCCAAGTTGTCCGGTAAGTTGGATAAATGGGCAATCGAGTTAAGCGAGCACGATATAATCTATCAGCCGCGAACAGTGATAACGTCGCAAGTACTCGCCGACTTCAGTACTAAAATAATGCCCGATGTCGAGCGGTAAGCCACTAGTACTTCCCCCAAGTTACATGACCTATGGATTCTATACACCGATGGCACCTCCAACGGGTCAGAATCTGGATTGGGACTCGTACTTGAGGTCCCGACAGGCAAAGTAATTCGCCAGTCCATACGGTGTCCCGCTATGACTAAAAATGAGGTCGAGTATGAGGTCATGATTGCAGGATTAAAACTGGCACTCAAGTACGAAGCACGACGGGTAGTCCTCCGATGTGACTCACAACTCATCGTCAATCAAGTCACAGAGACTTTCCAAATCAAGGAAGAAAGGCTACAAAAATATCAGGCCGAGATTTGCAAGTTGTTGCCCGAGTTCGATGAATGCCAACTCGATGAGATACCTCGAGTGCAGAACATTGAGGCACATGGCCTCGCCAAACTGGCGACAGCTACCAGAAACATAAACAGAAAAGAGAACGTGGTCACAATCTTCCACTCAACCATCGACCAAATTGAGGTACACACTATTAACCTTACTTGGGACTGGCGCAATTGTATTACCGCCTACCTGCAGGACGGCGTACTCCCAAACGATAAAAAAGAGGCCAAGAAGCTTCGAATGCAAGCAGTCAGGTACAACATCATCAACAACGACCTATTTAAGAGAACATATGGCGTCCCTCTAGCAAAATTCCTAGGACCAAACCAAACAAGGCGTGTACTAGAAGAGGTCCACAAGGGCCATTTCGGAGCCCACACCAGTAATCGAGCCCTAGTCAGATGTCTCATACGAGCTGGCTACTACTGACCCACAATGAAAAAGTAAGCAACTGATTTTGTTAAAAAGTGTGAACCATGCCAAAAGTACGCCCCCATGATCCATTAGGCGGGGGAACACCTCTACTCCGCCACGTCGTTGTGGCACTTCATCAAATGGGGGATGTATATCATTGAACCACTCCCTGCAGGACGAGGTAATGTCCGATTTCTTTTGGTTTTAACTGAATATTTATCTAAATGGGTAGAAGCAGGTGCGTTCACTTAAATACGCGAACAAGAAGTGATCGCCTTTATATGAAGGAACATTGTATGCCACTTCGGAATTCTCAAGGAAATAAGCTGTGACAACGGACCTCAATCCACTGGGAACAAAGTCGCCGAATTCTTCGAGAAGTGGCACATCAAAAGAATACTCTCCAAGCCATACCATCCCGCTGTCAATGGCCAAGACGAATCCTCCAACAAAATGATATTAAACATCATGAAGAAGAAACTGGAAAACGCCAAGGGACTATGGCCGGAGGTGCTACCAGAAGTATTATGGGCATATTGCACCACGCTAAGGACGAGCATAGGGAAAACGCCATACTCACTAGTCTACATGACTGATGTTATGATACCGATTGAGGTTGGGGACCAAGCCAAAGATACTCAAATGAAAGTAGGCCAAGAAACGATGAAAACAGAAGGCAAGATCTCGACGAAGCTGAAGAACGAAGAGACATGGATTACATAAGGATGGTAGCCCAAAAACAACAAGCAGAACGATATTACAACAAAAAAGCCAAAGTCAGACCACTCAAAGTTGGGGACTACATACTCAAAGCCAGGACACAGGCGAGCAAAGATCCACGGGAAGGTGAACTGGGGACCAATTGGGATGGCCCGTACAAAATTACGGCGGTAGTAAGCAAAGGGTCATATGAACTAGAAACAATGGAAGGAAAATTTCTACCAAAAAATTGGAACGTCGCTCACCTCAAATACTTAAACTTCTGACAATAAGGTGTCCTCCAAGTCATACTCTTTTTCCCTCACCCGAGTTTTGTCCTAATTGGGTTTTCTCGAGGAGGTTTTTAATGATGCGACAAAGAAGGCATCTCGAAGTTTCAGCATTGATTCATCGCCTAACCTCTCAACAACATCTCTAGGTCGGTCAATGAAGGGGCTAGATAAACTGGGACTTCTTGAACGGATGTACGAACAACGCATAAACATGTAAACCTCTCCAATGAATGAATAAAAAAAGCAATATATGCAAACATATGATGTTTTTACATGTCTCCACCAAGTTTACACATTACGCCAACACAGGAAATGCAAATTCGACCTCACTTGAATCAACCTCGTCCGAAATGATTTTTAAGTCTACATTCGACCCTGCTCGAATCGACTTACATTCGACCTCGTTTGAATTAATTTCTAAGTCTACATTCGACCTCGCTTGAATCAACTTACATTCGGCCTCGTTCAAATTAATTTCAAGTCTACATTCGACCTCGCTTGAATCGACTTACATTCGACCTCGCTTGAATTAATTTCTAAGTCTACATTCGACCTCGCTCGAATCAACTTACATTCGACCTCGTTCAAATTAATTTCTAAGTCTACATTCGAACTCGCTCGAATCGACTTACATTCGACCTCGTTCGAATTAATTTCTAAGTCTACATTCGACCTCGCTCGAATCAACTTACATTCGACCTAGTTCAAATTAATTTCTAAGCTTACATTTGACCTCGTTTGAATTAATTTCTAAGTCTAAATTCGACCTCGCTCGAATCAACTTACATTCGACCTCGCTCGAATCAACTTACATTCGACCTCGCTCGAATCGACTTACGTTCGACCTCGTTCCAATTAATTTCTAAGTCAAGATTCGATCTCGCTCAAATCGACTTACATTCGACCTCGTTTGAATTAATTTTAAAGTCTACATTTGACCTCTCTCGAATCGACTTACATTCGACCTCGCTCGAATTAATTTTAAAGTCCACATTCGACCTCGCTTAAACCGACTTACATTCGACCTCGTTCGACTTAATTTTTAAGTTTACATTTGACCTCGCTCGAATAGACTTACATTCTACCTCGTCCGAATTAATGTTTAAGTTTACATTCGACCTCGCTCGAATTGACTCACATTTGACCTAGAACTAATTCAACTTACAGTCAACCTAAGCGAAATCACAACCAAGTCAATCAATCAAGAAAAACACTCAAAATGAAAAAACAATCAAGAGAAAACAACCAAAGTATTGTTATTCCAAAAATCATCTTACAAGGGGAAAACAAGTGCCCGCGAAACAAAAAAAAGACAAGAAGAAAAGAACAAAAATACAAAGGCAAACATGCTACTCTACCACAGCCACACCATCTCCATCGCCACCTGCGCCCTCGCCATCGGAGTACTCATCGTCATACCAAGCACCAGGCTCGAGCTCGTCCAAGTCATCTTCACCGTTATCCATGCCAAGCGTACCGGGGTCATAACCACAAGCATCACGAGCTGCACGTGCCTTAATACGGGCATCATCGAATTCCGCCTCAGAAGTCTTCTCGGCCGTCATCAGAGCCCTATATATGTAGAGTTGAGCCTCAACATGAACCCACTTCTCGTACAAATCTCTTGACACACTAGGGTAAGTGGACGCATGGGAGGTAGACGGCTCGGCCTGTTGCTGAACCTTCTCGGCTTTGAGGATGACAATCTACTCGTTCAGATCCGAGACCTCCCCTTCTAGACCACCGATCCACTCTTCAAGCCTCGCTTCTTTAAGCGTAGATGTCTCTGTTTCACTAGCCCGCTCGGACATGAGGACGCGGAGGGTACCCGCTAGTGCCGCCGCCTCCACAACAGCAGCAATTCTGGCTTCCTCTACTCTCTCAAACTCCGCAGCCCTGCAAGCTAAATCATCCCTCAAGTCGTTCGCCCTAGCTTCACTCTGCTCGAGCTCGGCCCGAAAGGCTGTCAAGCGATCCTGGAGGTCGACACACTCGGCCATGACCCCTTGCTCACCTTGAGCTCATCTTCTTTGGCCCTCAGTGTTCCTTCGAGCTCGTTGCACCTGCGAATGACTCTCACCATCTCATCATCCTTATCCTTCAACTCCTCGTCCTTTTGTTTTAGCTCATCTCGGAGAGTTTGGAATCAACCGTCATCACCAAGTATGCTGACCAGTGCTCGGTGCTTGGTCCGGTACTGTTTATATTTTGACTCCATCCTCTTATAAAGATCCACCCTCTTCTCCTCCCCACATGCGCTCTTGATCTCCATAATGAGAGTCTGATAAGAAAATGAAGAGGAGTCAACAAAAACAAACAACGTGAAGGAAAGAAAGTGAAAAGCCAAAAAGGAACTTACTCGAAGGGCTATCCCGAAAATGCCCATCGATAGGTCCGTATTCTTCCACGTCTGCAGCATCCTATTCTCGGGGTCCATGCATAAAGGAGCCAAAATTGGGACCAACCATTCCGAATTGACCAGCAGTTTGAAGTCCACGGGGACGAAAATATATCGAGTAGACCCCTCGGTCCTTACTTCTACTCGAGTAAACCTCTCTTCGAAGGTCCGCACTTTCTCGGGGTCGATATCAGAGCCAGACCCCTCATCTTCCACAACAAAAATTTTTCCTCTCCCACCAGCGGACAATGAGCCGACCTCGACGGTCCCTGGTCGTCCTCCTTCCGTGGCATCCTTCACTGCCTCTAAAGGCCTCTCTTCTGCGGCAACCTCTGGTGGAGGAACAGTCCCCGCAACTGAATGATTTTCTGACTCCGCGTCCAGAATGATTGGCCGCTCAGACACGGCCGCAACCTTTATTCTTTGCCTTTTCAACGGCGCCGCCTCCTCCTCGCCAGGAGAAGACTCATCTGCCAGGTGAAGTACCGGGCAAGATGGAGTCTCCGATGGTGGAACAGCTGTTTGATGCTTGGATTTTCTCAACACCGGAGTCTGGGAGAAAGTGTTCTTCACAGACACAGTCAGTACGAACTGCATCCCAGCCGAGGCAACCACCTAGCGAAATGCAGGAACGGGAGCCTTCGCCTTCCTAGAATCCCTCCGACCTAACACCAAAGGGGAACCATAAGCAAAAGAAAGAAATGGACTATAACAAGGATGAAATAGTCACAAAGACGCCCAATCACGGATCCCCACAGTGTGAGGCAGGACGCGGGCTACCCAGTCGCTAATGTCGGATACCAAAGAAGGTGGATGTCTCTCAACTACACAAAAAAAAAGAGAAACGAGTCACGAAACACGAAAAAAAGTGAGTTAATGTACTTCAAATAGTAAAAATACTTACGAGCAAAATTCCACTGCTCAGGAAACCCGCTTGGGTTCACCACCACGTGCTCGATTTTGATGAAGAAATAGTTGAACCAAAATCGACGGTTCATCTTGTCATTCATCCCCGCATAGCCGGAAGACACCATGCCATGGCCTGAGGATCTCTCAATATTGCACATCATTATTCAAAGGCGTCATGGTTCAGAGGCACCATTTCCATGGCCCGAGAAAATCATTTCATGGCCTACGAATCCCTTATCAAACGATTCATGGCCCAGGACATCATGGTCTAAGGACATCATCCTCATCGTCCAAAGACAACCTTCATAATCCAAAGGGAATTTTCATCATGTTTAAATTATCACAATATATAACTGCATGCATTGTGTTTAAGTTTTGCAGGTGATCCAGGAGGTAACCGTTCTCCCAACGGGAGCAATGTTCGCTCCAGTTTCCGTTTGATATTCACATCCTGTAACTACTTCAAATACATCCAACCACAGTCCGTTACCCACTTGAACTTGATAATCGATCTAAGATACATCCATTCATAATTCCATACGAACTCATCTGATATCATCCTATCTAGAAGAACATGTCCATTCCTATAATAACTCTATCGACTAAGTTCACCGCTGGATCCAGAACTATACATGGCCTGATTTCCGTAAAACCAAGGATGTGTAGGAAACTTAGAAATCGGAGTTTGACCTCCATTTTTTTCAATCACCCCATTCGGTCAAAATCGGTCATCATTTCTTTAACCGACAACTCTTTCATCATTCCCGGGTAAAGAGGGGCAGCTGTTGATACCCAATTTTTTCCTCATATTTTTGAAACATATATATATATATACACACTTTCCAAATAGTATATTTGCATCATCATTTAGCTTATAAACTTATACAAGCATTTTTCATATTTTTTAAAGGCTTTAAATCAATTTCTTTTTGCATTTCATTATATAAATATCCAATAATTATCCTTCAAATTATTTTTATGATGATTTAATCATCCACGCTTATCACTTACACCAGTATGTATGTTTTAAATATTTTACTGCATTTTTCATAATTACATTGGTATTTTTAGGCTAATTGCATATTTTTGCAATAATAGTCTATATTCATGTATAATTATATTATTTATTCAAAAAAATAATTTTTTATATTTTTATAATGTTAAGTTATTATTTTTAATCTTTTTAGTGCATAAATAATATTTTTGTTATTTATTAATTATTTTTATAAATTATTTTTTTGCTAAATATTGGGTATCTAAAAACTAACCTAAATCCCTAAACATTTTCGGACCAAATGTTGGCCCATAACACCTAATACACTGGCCAAAATACCCCAGCCCAAACCAAATTAACCCAACCCCTTAAACCCGATCGCAACTCACCTAAATAAACCCGACCTAACTCCCTTTTAATCGTGGTCGTTGATCTCTGAGATCAACGACCCATATACAACCCCTTCCTTTTAAATAACCCTAAACCCAGTTCACCCGTCCGCCACCCTAATATCCTCTCATCTCCCTTCTTCCTCAAGAACCCTAGCTGTCGCCCCCTAAATCCTCTCCTACTCCCACCTAACATGGGATTCCATGGCTATTTCTTACCATATACGACCTCCTACTGGTACTGGCTACTCTTCTATATTGCTTGCCTAAACATGTAAAGCAGATCTCCATAAGATCGAACCAAAAGCGGTTCAAATCCCTAATCCTTTTTGCTATTTTGTCTATATTCATGCTATATTCTACTGTGAGTACGAATATTTGTTTATTTTTGTTGATTATTACTTACCCTAAAACAAGGGTTTTCAGATCTCTTCGAACCAAAATTGATTCGATTCTCTAATTTTGAGTGTTATTATGTCTATATTTGTCCTATATTCTACTATGGGTCCTATTTTTGTTATATTTTGTCAATGTTTACTTTCCCTAAAGAACTAGAGTTTGCCAGTTTCTTCTCCCAATCCGATTTTAAATTGATTTATGTGTTCTTCTTTCCTTTTATGGTTTGATTGACTGTATTTCCTTACTTATGTGCTAATTTACCACTATATAAACACATCCCTCTTCCCCCTTTTAGGATAGAACTTCAATAATTATTTTTCACTAAAAACTGAGGCTTTACCCTGTGTTCGTTGAGTATCTTGTTTTGTTTTGTCTCTTGGCCGGCTGAAAGACAAGGCCACCGGATTTCTACTTTTCTGACCTCTCTTGGGTGTGAGCACTGACCTGGGTTCTTGAAACCCTTGGTAACTTGACACATTTGAGACTCTTGGTCCTTATTGCTGTTCTTTTCTTGTTATTGAACAATCACTGGTTAGTTTCTAAACCTTCGTAATGTTTATTCCCTTATGATAGCATGTTCTCTGAAACTGCATGACTTAATATATTCCCTTGACTCTCTTCATGTGTGATTCTGCCTATAATTTCTAGCCTAATAATGTCTTGGCACCCAACTAGTTAATTTGGACAGGTTGAAGCATGTTTAGTTTGGTGATTATTGATAATTGAATGTCCTGCCTTGATTATATGGCTTAATATATGTTCTCTGCCTAATTCTGAAGTACTAGTGATTAATTGATGTTATTATCATGCCCAAACCTGTTTAAGACCTTCACTCTAAGTTTGTAGTGTGCCCCTATGACTATGGTTATCACTCAATGTGTTCTCGCCCTATCCAATTCTACACCTCTAACAACCTGATAACCTTTGAAATAGTCTTTCTCGATTGATGCCCTCTATGATCTCTGAATTCTGTTTGTATTATGTTGTTTAATCCCTGAGTGAAGTATAATCTGATCCCTTAAGTTTCAAACTAGTTGCATTAGTGACAACTATTTGTCTTACTAGCCTATTGACCCTTGCCTGTTAACTTGGTAATCCCATAAGCTTCAGGTTCCCTATTTCCTATTAACATGTCACCCTGCCCCAATGTGTTGGTTTGTTCTTGAGTTCATGTTCAGTATGTGGTCATTTTGTGGTGTTTGTAAATGTTTTTCCAAACCTATTGATTTATTACTATTTTCATTAGTTGTTCCCTGTTATAAGGCTCTAATTCTTAGCCGGCTGAAAGCCAAGGCCCCCTAAAACTTCTTTATTAACCTCCCTAGTGTGAGCACTGCTCGGTATCCATTTTGAGACCCTTGTGAACTCTGACACGCTAGTGTCTAAGATTCTTTGGTCGCTTTGTCCTAACTGCTCAAATCTGCCCCCATTTTCCACCTATTGAATAAGCCAATTGGCTTACGTACATGACTGTCTTCTATGGCTACTGTATTTAGGCTATCTTGTGTAAGTGAATTATTTTCTGGGCTGTGGTGAAACTTGTATGGATATAGAATTGAAGGCCTGGTTGGGCTGGGTATACTTTTGGCTTGTCTTAAGCCCACTATAGTTATTTTGTAACTTTGTAATTTACTTCATTCATTGGGACTGTAATAATTTTGTAATAACAATTGGGGTGTTAGTAAAATTGAGAAAATGTGTCTATGCTAATGTGTGCATGAAACGGGTAGAAATCCTGCATGGTGTTTAATTCGTTCAATATGTTCTTCTCCTATGTGTTGTTAGAAATCCTGCCTATAGGTGTTCAATCTATTCTGCTTCTACATGTTGTTAGATAACCTGCCTATAGGACCTGAATGTTTAATTCGTTCAACATATCCTGCTCTTATGTTTTGTTAGATATCATGCCTATAGGAAATAAAATGTCAATGACCACTCTTTCAATTTGCATAACTGCAGCATATTTATTAGATACAATGACCATAGGGTTATCCTAGCTTATGTTCTACTATTTTCATCTAGAAATCATGTAGGACTTTAATTGGTTAATTTGCTATTGTTGATGTACTGCTCACCTAGAAGACATGCCTATAGGAGCTAAGTATAAAAATCAGTTCCAATCGTTAATCGTTAGAAATCCTGCCTATAGGGTATTACCACTCGCTTTTAAGTGTTAATATTGAACTTTCAAACATTGTTTCATTTCTTAACCTCGCACTACTAGAAAGCATGCCTATAGGATCAAGCTGAGTAATTCTGAGTATTTTGAATGGTTATCACTGCTAACTACTGCGTAAATCACCTAGAGATCATGTCTATAGGTTTAATCATTTGTAATCTGTAATTTCAATAATCAGCATGCAATATCAAATCCCCCTAAAATGTATAGTTGTTTAGAAATCATGTCTATAAAATGGCACCTTGCATCTGAAACTGCATGCATGTTTAAATTCCGTGGTCGCATAGAAACCATGTCTATAGGGCTTAATGGCTTCATTTTGCCTCAACTATGTAACTGTCTAACGCCTAATATGAGAATTTGTTTGTGTGCATTTGTTGTCTAAGTCTGGAGGCTAATTTGAGCCCTTAATTGCCTTTACATGAAGTCCAGCTTGTTTTGTATGTCGCCTAGTTTTATCCGTTTTGAGCAGCCTAAGTTAAGTCTAGACCTATCCAAAAATAGAGCCTCATGGGCCATATGCATGGGACGGGTAGCGCACGCATAAGGCACGGTTTAGAATCAACTAGTGCGCTCTAGGTAAAAACTTAAAGATAGTAATCGGGTAGCAGGAGATGGTAGTCTGTGCCTGCTGAATAATACGAGTAACACCCTATCTTGAGGGAGTTACGAAGTATTATTTATGTTGCACAGGGTGATCCTTTAGGCTAAAAAAATTAGGACCCCCTCTTTCATGTCTTTAAATCGATTGTTTGTGTTTATTCAGGGATTTTTGATAATAATCACCCAAACTTCTTGTTTTCTCTCTGTTTATCTGACTAATTCATATAATTCGAGTTTGGCCGGGACCCACAGTTGTGGACCTCGAAGAGTGCCTAACACATTCTCTTCTAGATAATTTGAGCCCTTACCCGATCTTTAGCGACGCAGACGGGTTGAACCAGAGTTATTTGCAAATAGGTGCCCTAACGCACCTCAAACTCGTTAGGTGGCGACTCTCTATTTTAACACCCTCCTTAAAAGAGTTTTCACGTGTCGAAACCCGATTTCGCGAGAAAAAGGGGCGCGATAGCATGGCAACTCTGCTGGGGATATTTTAGGCTCTTACCATAGCGAAATTGGTCTATGTGAATTAGTTTTGTTTAATAAACGTGTTTCCCTGTTCTTTATTGTTACATGAATATCCCGCTCTCATTTTTCCTTTTTCATTGATACATGTACATTTCCCCCCTATTTTCCCTTTATTTGAATTCGTATTAACATGCAAATCTCTGCTCTACTTGATTACAATATGTGTTTTCCTCTTATGTTTGATTGCTCCAAGTCATTTTTTTAAATATTTTGCTATATCATGTATCTCCCCTACCTTGCTCCCTTGCTTACTTTGTTACAATTTTCACATTACTCGAACTAACTTCTTCCTTATTTTTCTTTTCATTTCTTTACTTTCTATTTTTTAATACTGCATTTACTGTCTTCATCATGCAAAATACTTGACAACGTGTTGTTTTATCTTTGCATAAAGAATGCTCACATCATATTCCACTCGTGCGTAATTAATACCATAGCGGCGCTTGATGAGTGTCTGTGCTCTTCCTAAACCACCCTTTAAATTTGGAAAGGCTTATTTGCGGTAAAACTAGTCGATCAGCGGTGCAGTCGACGGTTCCGTGCCTTTCCCTTTATTTGTCCACTTGAGGGTACTAGTCTAGTCTCTTCTAGAAACCCCCACTCTAATATTAGTTGTGCATGCATTATGTCCAAACCTAGTATGGGTTAGAACGTTGTCCGCGTAATAATCCGCTAAGGCAAGCCTTGTCCAAAGCCCGCCGGGATTTACATAGTCCAAATGGACACGATCACAATCTGTGCATTACTTGGAGAAAACATGCCAATATGTTGATCATTAATGTGTAAATAGTCAAATCCGGAGAGGGAGAGGGATAACCTTATTTGTTTTGCAGAAATGAGCCACGAAGTCCCCAGGTTCGGCATGGTTAAAAATACCCCACCTTTGCTGCTAGATTGGTGGGAAAATCTCTCACCGAGTGACAAAAATCATGTGAAAAGAGTCTTCAGGAATATACGCTCCTTGTTAGACATTCGGCCAAACAATGTATTAATTGAGGCTGCCACCATGTTCTGGGATGAGAAGAGAGTCGTCTTCCGTTTTGGAGACATAGAAATGACTCCTATTTTACAAGAAATAGGAGACTTGGTTGGGCTCCCATGGGATAGCCCTGGCTTGTTGGTACCGGAAAACTGCACTTCTCGAGGTTTCTTGAAAATGATGGGTTTCAGGAAAAATGATGAGTTAGTCTTGTCACGACCCAAAATCCATAAGGTCGTGATGGCGCTGGACATCATCGTCAGGCAAGCCAATCATTTATTTATTTAAATAATTTCCGGTTTTAGCATTTATGAAAATCATTACCTTTCACTTTATTACATAGTAATTAAATAAAAATCCCTTAAGTAAATACAATGGTTTAAATAGTCCTATTTTAGAAAATATATCCCAACACATCCTAGAACCCGGTGTCACAAGTACATGAGCAATTTCTAAGAATTTTACAATTTCTACAAAGCCTTTCTGAAATACAAGTGGACAAGGAAATTAAAATAATGTAATACAGTATGAGGGAGACTCTATCAGCTGTGGATCGCCTCCGGATGATGCAGCTCGCCTAAGTATCCAGATCCTCCACATCGCTATGAAAGTACCTGTGCAATAAAATGCACAGCAAGTGTAGCATGAGTATAAAAACAACGTGTACTCAGTAAATCGTCCNGGTCAAATTAGACACTTGCTAAAGGTCAATTTAGAATATTCAAGTGTGACACTAAGCATGATTATCATAGGAAATTTATTAAAATCAGGGATAAATATTATCAACTCCGTTCACATTTAACACTTTATATCTTCGTCATATTAATAACAATTAATTAACATAGGTGATTTAATCAGCTAACAATTAATCAACGGGAAGGAACAACTTCTTCCAAAAAATTTTAATAACTTTAAATCTCTGTCATTTCAATTGACAACTTAAAATTCCAGGCCAGTAATAAGGCAAAAACCATAGCAACTATGCATTAAATATAATGCGCAAGCAATGCCAAGGGTCGAACAGCGCGGACTAACAATAATAAAATGTGCACTGCCGAGGGTCGAATAGCTCGAACCATAGATGCATCCATCTGCCCGCTCGCGAATCGATCATGCGACGCGGTTATACATACAAATAATAAGGCTAGCTTGCTCGCGAATCATACCTGCGACTCAGGTGCTCATATGTACACATATCCACATAATAAATCCGTATTTTATCAAGAAAGCAGTTTTTCTCAGGAAAGTGGTAAAATTCTTCTTAAAGGAACATGAAATATAGCTTTTAAATCTTTGTTTTGAAACTCATTTGCCAAGTTTAATGATATCCCATAATATAACCCTACTAGGTATACAATTATCCACAGAGGAATCAATTCTCTTTCTAGGTGATTA
Organism: Nicotiana paniculata; assembly: GCA_005239505.1. NCBI lineage: Eukaryota > Viridiplantae > Streptophyta > Magnoliopsida > Solanales > Solanaceae > Nicotiana > Nicotiana paniculata. The sequence continues at coordinate 5,594 of ML320921.1, read as the reverse complement.
AAAAAATGAACTCTAGTCTTCTTTAGATATTCAATTATGATTTTGATTATATTAGCAATTTAAAATTACAGGCAGGANCCGGACATGGCATAATAGTAGCTACGCACGGACTCCCGTCACCTCGTGCGTACGTAGCCTCCGAAGATAATAGCATATACTTAATTAATTCACCTAGGGGACAATTCCCCCTCACAAAGTTAGAAAGGAGACTTACCTCGCTCCGAAATTTCATAACTAGCTTCCAAGCCTTTACGACGACTCCAACGGACGCACTACACCCCAAAACTATCCAAATAACGGCAAACCAATGAAAATATACTCTAATATTTGCAAAAATTCCAAATTATATAATTTCCCAACCCCGCTTAGTAAAATGACCAAAATGCCCTCGGCCCCATCTGCCCGGAATCCGAAATTTCTCTAAGATATATTCTATCCATAGCTTTACTAGTTCAAGTATACAATTTACTATACATTCCATGCTCAAATTCGTGGCTAAGAATCCAAATTATCATTTCTAGGTTTTCTTCAATATTTTCCAAAATTTTCCACAATTTTCATGTATATTTCCATGCAATAACCTTGTATTTAACTTAGAAACATGAAGGAGTTACTTACCTTGTGATTCCTGATGGAAACCCTCTCTTGAAGCTCCTCCAAAATCAACAAAAACAAAGAAGAAATGAAGAAATGGCCAACAATTCTCGGTTTTAAAACATTCTGCCCAAGCCATTTTTCGCACCTTTGATTCTGCAGGTGCGACCAAACCTCCGAACCTACGGCTTTCCTCAGCTCGAGCCAACTTCGCACTTGCGTCCCATAACCCGCATCTGCGACCTCGTAGGTGCAGAAATACCATCGCACCTGCGCTCCCAGCCGGACCATCAATTCTTCGCACCTGCGGCCAAATCCTCGCAGGTGCGATCACACCAGATGACAGCAAATTCTAGCCTTCTTCAAACTCTCAACTTGATCCGTTAACCACCCGGAATCCACCCGAGGCCCCCGAGACCCCGTCCAATTATACAAACCTATTCCAAAACATAATGCGGACTTGCTCGAGGTCTCAAATCACATCAAACAACATTGAAACCACGAATCGCACCCAGATCCCAACTTTATGAACTTAGAAATTTCTAACTTCTACATCTGATGCTGAAAGCTATCAAATCACGTCCGATTGACCCTAAATTTTGCACACAAGTCATATTCGACATTACAGACCTGCTTCAACTTTCGGAATCGCATTCTGACCTCGATATCAAAACTTCCACTTCTAGTCGGATTTCTCAAAAACCTTCAAATTTCTATCATTAGCCAAATGACTTCAAAATGACCTACGGGCATCCAAATTCACCTCCGATCGCGCTCCAACTCTAGAATCACCATACGAAGCTATTCCCAGACTCGGAATCCCAAACGGACATCAACATCACTGAAATGTGCTTCAAGCCAAACTTAGGAAATTCCTTCAAAAATGCTGACTTCCACATTATACACCGAAACGCTCCCGGGTTATCTAAAACCCGATCGGGACATACGCCCAAGTCCGAAATCATCATACGAACCTGTTGGAACCTTCAAATCCTGATTCGGAGGTCGTTTACTCAAAATTCCAATCTTAGTTGATTCTTCCAACTTAAGGCTTCTGAAATGAGAATTTTCTTTCCAAATCAACTCTAAACTTTCCGAAATTCAATTCCGACCACACCTACAAGTCATAATACCTTAAATAGAGCTGCTCACGGCCTCAAACTGCTGAACGACGCGCTAGAGCTCAAAACGACTGATCGGGTCGTTACATTCTCACCCACTTTAACAGACGTTCGTCCTCGAACGTGCTAAGAACTGNNCTCAGAACCTAGTTCCAACACTTGAAATTTTTCTGCCAGGCCTAGTTCCAATAAATAAACACCGTATCAACTACCACACGATATACCAGAACATGACTGCATACCTTTGCCAAATCAGCACCATGCACCGCATAACTCATCATCTGACCACAATGGCACTCCCTGAACCTAAATAGCCAAAATTTTACGAATCTGGTGCTCCTGATGCACCTCATAACAAATATACATACACCCTGCTATAATGCTGACGATACCACTACAACCGAGGAAGTATGCAGAAATTCATACCCAACTACAGAGTTAACAAATCATTGAATATCTCATCTTGACTAGGATCATCACCTCATTATGAACCTGAATAATGGTATTTGTTCTTTAATATACACTTCACATAACCTTATCGCACTGATCCCTGATCCGATAATCTCGTCTCGCCCAGTACAAACTGATCTGACAACAAATCACTCCAAACATGACCAACAACCTCACATGATACCACATCGCGCCAATAGGCCATAACTCGATGAAACGACTCAGGAAGGGACTATTCAGCGCACGCAACTAATGTGAACTTTTCTCAGAAAATAGGAAGTAGAACATAAGAAAAAATAAATATAGGAACCTTACTCATCATCACACTGTTGCGGCGTGCAACTCGATCCGAATAACATACCTGTGGCGACGTTCCACCCGATCCACACAATAAATTTACATAAGAAGATATATACGGAGCTGATTTGCTCACTATTACAAATTACTGAATATCGATCACAAGCACGCTAAGTGCATAATACCATCCTGGGGAGACTGATAAAGCCGCATGCTACAAAACTCAAGCACAACTGAGGTGAGATATATATATATATACACTCTAGATCTCAAGAGATATCCTGCTCACATAACATCCCCACTACGCGGGACCTCAACAGATAGGAAATTATCAAGCCGTTTCACAACTCACACGGCACAAATCACAATATCGCTTGAATTTGACGAAGATGGAGCAACATCTGTTGTTCTAGTACCTTTCCATGAAAAGCGCTCTACTGAAATGAACATGCCTGGCTCATACGGAGCACATAATCATATTTAAATCCATCCACAAACATCGAGTCTACCTTGCTCGCACCAAACTAAGCTAATAGCTTTTACCTTGGTCCATATTAACCCACTTTCTCTCATAATACGCAAGACAACCATCATAGCCAGGACAATTACCCCACAATCCATAACCAAATGACTGAACGCCTTCCAGGCATAAATTCTCAATTAAGCAATATTGCACTTCTTTAAACTCAGCCCAAATCTTCAATCCATCAAGTGACTACATGTCACACTTTATACAATCTTTTCGCGGTCATGCTTCCACGACCTTCCACACAAGGCAACAAGTCTGCCCATCCATAACACCGACCACATTAAGGCCGCAAAGCACATCAAGAACCCATGACCAGGGTACAAAGCCTCTTTCACTGAATATCTATCCCAGGTGACACCGAAGATAACACCAGCTTACTCTGAACTTTCCAATCACTTTTTCTTGCTCTTCCGAGCTCATGACATCCTTATTAAACCCGAACCGCAATCTCGATTCTTACTCCCAGTTACATACCGCTTACCGCACCTAACATGCCAATATGAGGTAGCGCAAGAATTCCATCATAACTTCTGAACCACCAATAGGGTGAACACTTCATCATATAGAAAACTTTTACTTAACTCAATTCAAGAGTACCATCTCAACACATGAGTAAATTCCCACAATCACCCAACATGCAAATCCTTAAGTAGTAGTCTATACCACCGTAACCCTTCCGGGATTCGCCTACACGTGACAGGCCATAGCACTCAAATGCTCCCACATGAAATCCATTACGACGGCCGACAATCCCCGCACACACCGGCGCAAACCACATGCATAACTTAGTCACACCGAAGGAACTTATCACTGCCGTAAATGTGTCATTTCAACCATGGATAATCAATCTATTTTCTTTTGATCATCTTCAATTGCCTCAGAAATAATAGCAATTTCCTCCAACTCATAACAAACTCAACCCTCACTCATCCCGAGTGACCTTGATTCACGAGACTATGCTGCCTAAATCCCGCAACCCGTCTCATACCCTCCTGATAATCTTTCTACAATCCAGAGTTTATTTATCTCACTCCTCTAATACTATCCTGCATGTTGAAACACATCATAGAACATTCCACCCATCATCTTTTTTCTCAGAAATTACTCTGCAAAAGCTCGATTCTCGATCATACTGTTGCCTGAACCCCTTAAACGCCGCATTCTTAACTTTTGAACTCACTAGGACCGCTATTGAGAGTCACCCACACTCTGACTGGCCCCGAATACAATCAACTCCGAGGCTCTTCTAGCACATGAACACCCTTTTCCTTGAAGCACGTGACTGAGTCACTACCCTGAAAACTCACCTATGACTTAAGCAAAACTTTGAATCTTACAAAGCCTAACCCTTTCCTGACAGGGCCAACTTTTTGCACACATTCATCAAATTCCATGCACAATCACCATTTTACTCCTTTCCCTTAGGTGTAATAACTTGCCAACATGCCGACAATCCGCAACCCTTTGATAACAAAATCCTGCAACCTAATTGCAGATGGTGGGACTCCCCCACTTAGCCCGAAGCTACTCATTGCACCACTCTAGACCCTGCCAAGATCCTTTCTCCTTTGATAACGCGATCTTGTTCAACCAATCCGTCCAATTCTTCCAAATTCGCTTGCTAGCACTCCTTAAATACTCAAATTCTCTAGCATCATTCACACATTCTACCTCCTACCGAATAGCCACTAGAACCCCTCACAGAGACCTGCCAACCATGCCACGGCTAACCTATTCACAGGAGATAACCCACCTATGGAAATCAACCGCGGACACCTTCCAATGATGCTGAAATGCACACTCTCTGTGACTTCAATACCCCATCCTACGCCCTGCTTCATTTACCAACTTTACTAGTCCGTCCGCTCCTCATGGACATCCATTAAATGCGTGACAATATCTTCAAATTCCAAGTTATGTTGCTGCTCCCCCAATTTGCGACTGCTAGAATTCCGCTTCTTACACCTGGCCTCCTTGAAATGGAACCACCGCCTAGCCTCACTTCAGGATCATCTCTGTAGCTCCCAAACCAGAAGATCACCACGATTTCAAGCTCTCCGAAGATCATCTTTCTCTAGCTTCCTTCATTATCAACACTTATCCGGTACTGAACCACCGCACCCCACGGTCTCTGCCAACCGCATTCTTCAATACTTCTTCTCAATACTCTGACCCCACGCAACCGAAGAAACCACAACACCGAAAAACTTAACACATTCCATTCGATAAATGACGGCGACTTCACGTTACAGGTGCATATCCCACCTCACTTGAAGACACCAAGTCTTACTACTTTATCAACCCCAACCGGACCATTCATAACCCAAATGCCTTTCCTCTGCTGGAACTAAAATACCGAAATCTCGAAATCACACTCTGAGAAGACCTCCCTTCAAACCATTCATCGCCTCCAACATACGGGCAATCATTCTATCATCATATCGACATCACGCGATAACCAATCGCAAGCGTCATTGTTGGTTGAATTCCCAATGCACACGCAAATGTACGTGGTCGACAAGTAATAATTTTAAGTCCATATATCGTACCCACAGAGACTTGTGTAAACTACTAGCTAATTCACTTTAATCGTTCTTTAACCA
>MDKI01022474.1:0-20998 GCA_005239505.1 Nicotiana paniculata | reverse complement strand
GGGTACGATATCTGGACTTAAATCCTATATTACTTGTCGACCACGTACACTTGCGTGTGTATTGGGATTTCGACCAACATTTGCTACCTGCGGGGGTGATTCATATATGAGGCGACGAGCGTATATGTATGTGCCAGGGTTAATCATGCTTGGGGGGTAGATTATGTTACAGTTATGTTTGTAGAATTTCGTGACCTCTTGCTTCATGCCTCACTTGACTTATAGATATTAGGAACCTAGTATTAAATGTTAGAATCTAGACTTAGCCTATTATAACTTGATCAAATTTTATGGAACTCTGAGAATACATTGATGTGTCTAATTCGGTCATCTCTATGCATAATCATTACTACATTGTTACGATCGATATTTTGAGATGCTAGATTCCATACTTGTACTGTTGATAAATTGTGGGATTTGTGGAAGTACTTGAATTATGTGTTCCTTGTGGGTTTATTGAAATCATTGTTGTCTTGGAAACCAGTGATTGAGAATTTGTATGGAATATTCGTTTGGAACTCTCCTAGATGTTATTTATACTTCCTGCCTTGCTATTTTATTGATATTCATATGCTTGGTAAGGAAGAGTGTAAAGAACGAAGGGTGATGCCGTGCCATTTTATATTCATTATCATGTGAGGAAGAGTGTAAAGCATGAAGGGTTATGCCTTGCCATTTTATATTCATTATCATGTGAGGAAGTAGGGTTGCTTAATGGGCGGATTGGGCGGTTATTTACTCTTAACGGTTTGTCTTATCGGTTATCAATTTTTTAAATGTATTAATCCGCTATCCACCCGATAAGATATCGGGAAGATTGAAATCGATTAAGCTCTTATCAGGCGGTTATCGGGTGGGTTATCGGTTTAGTTTCAGTTGATTGAAACTTAACATATTTCAACACAATGTTGGGGAGTACATCCCCGAGACAACAACATAGTCAACATTTCTCATACATATATATCAACTAAACTGTACCATGAGACCATATTACTAGAATCAAATACTGGATATCAAATACTTCTTTTATCTTCTCATACTACATTCAAGTGGGTGGTAAGGGATTGAGAAATGCACAACAGAATACATCAACAGTATCTTTTGAACAGATTTCTTACTTTTTAAGAAGATGACAAACTGTTAAAAAACAAAAGCACAACTTGGTTAAGATTGAACTTAACCAATTCGATAATCCAGCTGCGAAGTCCGGTACCATGTCCTCTATCAAGATGATATGCTGGCGGGATTCCATCGAGGCACACTGTTTGATGTCTCATAAATAAATAAATACTTAGAACTCATAGAAGTCTGCATGTGATTCTCTTTACTCTCTGTTGTTTAATGTATTGTGCAGTGGCACTGTGAACTATGGTGATGTTGACAATCAGTTCTTTTTGAGCCATAATAGTAGTCAACATTGCTAGCAATGCTAACAAGAAGCTGGTTTCCGTCCTGCAAAACATTCAAATTATTAAGCAGTTGTTGGTTCGTGCTTATATTGCTTATTTATTTATTTATTTGTGTATTACTATTATTTATTATGAAACCTCCCACATTGGTAATAAATAGTTGAATCTTTCTTCTAAAGTTTAGAGAGCAGAGGTAAACGAGTTCAATAATATGGATAAAAGTAAATTTTATATATATATATATATATTCTTAACGGGTTAACGGATTAACAGATTATCCGTTAATAAAATTAAATAATCCACCCCCAAATCGATAAGCCGTTAATAAAAAAATTTCAATATGTTAAACCATTAACCCGATACCAATAAGCTATTAAGCTTCGGTTTCAATTCGGTTTTTGGTTTCGGTTCGGATTTGAACACCCCTATGTGAGGAAGAGTGTAAAGCATGAAGGGTGATGCCGTGCCATTTCATATACATTATCATGTGAGGGAAGAGTGTAAAGCACGAAGGGTGATACCGTGCCATATCATGTGAGAGTAAAAGCACGAAGGGTGATGCCGTGCCATTTCATTTATATTGTTATGCTTTTAATATTGTGAAACGAAGGGGTGTTTCTGTACAGGTGAGGATGAGGGACATGCATTATGATGTGATATATGTTTTTCGTGTATACATTTCCGCCTTTACCTTGAGCTGTTATTGTCGAAATTATATATTTTGTGTGATATGTTGTTATTGTACCGTACTTGACCTCTATCTCAATTGTTATTGTGTTGTCCATGTCTTTTACTTACTTAACATGCCTATGACATGCCTATTTTATGCTTTTAAAATTATACTCATGTCATACCTATTCCGTCACACTCTAGTTTAAGCATTTCTTCATGCTAGTCATTCACGCCTTTACTTGTTAACTTGTAAAGATCATGTGTTCCCTTCTTATTTTTCATATTTGTACTTAGGCCTCCAATATACTAGTTAATTGACGTTGATATCCCTTACTTTCTAATTGTTGTTATTACTCACGTGCTTTCCGTTTAGTTCTTTACTGTTGCCCACATATATATCCTTGTCCATTGTTGTTACGCGCGTATTTCCTACTTTGTAATTCCTGTTATCGTGTTTATGTCATATGGTTGGTTCTGTTATACGTATATTTGGAAGGATTAGTTGAACGCACAAAGGGTGTTGCCGTGCTAATTGATTTGTTACATAAATTTATTTATATATGGTGAGGATGAGATAGAAGCACGAGGGGTGTTAGCGTGCCATGTGACTTGATATCTTGGATACACTTCTTATACCAGGAAAGATTGTAAATCTTCTACTATAATTTCTGCTAGTAATTGTTGACTGTCTCACAAAGTTGTATACGGTACTTTTTTCTATTATGTTTTGAACTGCCTATACTGTTAGTCTAATGTACAGGTTATAACAAATAGCATCTTTCAACTAAAAGCCTCGTCACTACTTCGATGATGTTAGACAAAATACTTACCAGTACATGGGGTCGGTTGTATTGATACTGCACTTCTGCACATTGCGTGCAGGTTTTGGAGCGGAGCTGCTGGTGACGCTGAATACTGAATCAGAAGATGTTCGTGCGTTTGGATATAGCTATCACTTTTCCATGGTAGCTTAGGTTATTGCTAATCTGTTTATGTAACCTTCATGGAGAACGTGTATGTATTTGTATCAGTTTTGAAATTCTAAATCTTAGAAGCTCATGATTCGTACTATCAGGTCTTGGGTAAACTTGTAAATGTTCAGCTAATTCTTTACTATTTTCCTATTATCTTTTTTGGATAGTATTTTCTGTTAGTTGGCTTACCTAGAGGATCGAGTTAGGTTCCATCACGACTAGTAATTTTTGGGTCATGACAAGGTGGTATCAAAGCACTAGGTTTGTAGGTTCTACGAGTCATGAGAAAATGTCTAGTAGAGTCTAGTGGATCGGTATGATGACGTCCATACCTATCTTCGGGAGGGTACATGGAATTTAGGAAAAAATTTCCCTTTCTTCTTTCCTTATCGTGCACCCTTGTTTCATCTTGAAATCTACGAATTTGACTCCTCCCAATAGCTCATATGTGGTGTTGTGCACTCAGTATTCGTTATGTGCCGACGATCAGTGATGTTGCAGATAGATTATGATGTGTTGTCTAGCCTCAGAAGCAGATGCATTGTTAAATCTTCTAGTCATTCATTTGTGGTATGAGGCGGATTCATGATCTGGTTGGTAAGCACATATTTGGGAAGATTGGCTAGTGCCTGGCTATTGTGACTAAGGTGGGTTCATGGAAAGGTGTCGATTTGAGTATAACCAGTGGGTCATCTCTTGCATGATGAGTTTGGATCGTGTGTCTCGTAGGTTTCCATTCGGTGGAGTGCATATGTGATCATTTAAGAGCATTCGGTGAAGTTGTTTTCCTATTGCAATGATGGGTAAGCGCTTGGCAGAGTCTTCAACGCGTTATATGACCAGTATTGCACGAGTTTTTGAAGTATTCAGCTAAATAGTCGCGCGGGATCGGGGCATGCTGTGAAGATATTGTACTTTGGGGTGCCGATGAGGTGATATATGACTTCGAGCTAAGTGGCGGAGTCTGCTAATGACAATCAATTTGTAGGGTCATGGACAATATCAGTTTCTGGACCAAGATATTGCTTGGTTATTTCTTTGGATGGTCATATGTTGGTGAAGCACGGGTTGCTCGATGCGTATTAGTTGTGTATTACAGATCAGAGTAAGATGACTAGTTATCGAGAAGGTTCTGGAGAGTTCCGGGTCTTATATACCCTTTAAGGATTTTTGAATTTGTTTGCGGGCGGGCTTGAAAGCGGTAGCGAATGGTAATCAGATCTGTGGCATTTCCTTGTCAAGAAAGGTCTACATGTCAATGTTGGAATGATGCAAGAAATGGCTTTGGGTTCCCAGAAAGTTTCCCCAGGACGGTCATATCGAATTGAGTTACTTTCAGGTTGGCAGTCTGCGTGACTCGATTGAGTTAGAGGCGATTGGTTCTGATTACTCGATTATGTATTACTGAGTTCCGGAGAATTTATCATGGTTATGACCACGGTCGGAGTTGATATTTTCTACAGGTATAAAATCTATATTGTGTGTGGTGGTGTTCTACTGGATTGAGTTAAATGAAAGATTCTCGGGTGATTAGGTGTTCAATTTGCTTATGGTTCAGAGTTGACTATGAGACTTTCGTAGTGTTCCGAGTTAGCATGTTAGTGGCGACGCGCCGTGTGGGGTTGAAAGGTTGCATGTACAAGGTTGCAGTTTAGTTTTGGAGGGAATGATACGAGTTCTTGATGTCTCGGACAATTTTGGATGTTTGAAGTCTTGTTGGCATTATGAGATTCCCATCGAAGTAGAGTTCGCATGTTGGCAGGCACATTGTGTTTCGACTTATGGGTGTTTCTCCGTGAGATGATGGAGTATGAATTACGTGTCAGCTATTTGAGAAACGGTGTTGAGATTAGGTATGAAAATTCTAGTATTCGTGAGGCTTAGAGACTGAATGTTCTTGTTGGCGGATTATTCCTTGATTGCGAGTTGTGAAGGAGTGTAGAAGATTGTATGATTAATGGTATGTGTTATGGAAAGGTTTCTATAGACTTTTGGAAGGTTTATTACATGTTTGAGGATGATCATAATTCAGTTTGGGGATTATTTTAAGCCCAGTGAGGGTATGTATTCTATATCAGGTTGGATTTGCTTGCTCTTGCTTGCTCTTGCGCAGTTGATGCCACATATATATTATCGAGCGGAGTGGATGTTATTCGCGCCTTGGTTTATGCCTTATATTTCTCTCTTATGCTATGACGGGTTATGAGGGTTACATGATTCTTCGCACGCATATTGTGATTCAGTTTAGTTCTCATGGAACTATGGGCAAGGTGGCCCTTGTGATGTTGATTTGCTTATTGTACCATAGTTGTGCTTGACTTTCTTAGTATTTTTTGTTCCTAATGATTTTCCCCACATTTATATTTTTTACACTCTTGTTGTGCTTGATGTTGACGCGCATGTGATCAATGAGCCCGAGTATTATGTCTCTAAGGGTACCCTATATGGATTGATATAATGGATCGGGTTGCACGCTGCAACAATACAGTGATGAAATGTGGCTCCTTATTCTATTTCGTGTATTTTGCTTTCACCTTGTTGAGAATAGTTCATAGTAAAATGCTAAAATTTCTTACTTGGTAGTGTACAAAACTGGGTTGTGTGTGGCTCCATATGTTTATCGTTGATGCTTGTCGGTGAGACTGCTCATATTGGCTGAGATGAGGTTTCAAGACCTGAGATTTGCGCTATTGTATTGGGATGAGGAAGGTTTGGAAGAATAACACTATATTTTGTTGAGGATGTGGACAATGGCCTTGGTCGGGCGAGTGAGTTTCTTGGCTTATTGATCAGAAGAGTGGTTAAGCGGTTATGCATGTTTCTTTCATCATATGTAGGCTATGAATGTTTTGAACGAGGTTCTAATCGGTATGAGGTTTGCTACCGGCACCGGATTTGTTTTGGGCAGTAATGATGGTCGGCAGTTCCTTCTGTGAGTGTCGAAGTAATGGGGTATATCATGTGACTACATCTTGTGTTATGGTTTTGAATTGATACAACCTGTTCAGACTTATACAGTATGTGGCTGTGGGATTTGGGTCTTGTAATGAATTCTGGATGATAGAGATTGAGTTCTAAGGTTTAAGGACCAATGCCGAAAAAAGGATCTCTAGTTATGTTGTGTTGGAAGGCTTATGTAGATCAGGGTGACGTGGGATCACCCCCATGTTTATGCTTAGTAAGGTTACACCGTAATTTGGTAGCTTTGGAAAAACTCCTGGCACGTTCGAGGACGAACGTGTGTTTAAGTGGTGGAGGATGTGACGACCCGATAGGTCGTTTTGAGTATCTGCACTTCGCTCGGTATTTTGAGGGCTCGAGTAAGTCCGTGTTATGTTATGAAACTTGTTGGTATGTTTAGATATGGTCCCGAGGGGCTCGGATGAGTTTCAAGTATGTTTGGGTTGTGGTGCGCTCGTTTTTTTTAATGTTTCGACGTTGTTTCTTCAAGTATAAATGGTACTACATTAAGCAAATTAGCTCCTATTTCTGCTTTTATTGAAGCATTAGATCATGTATCGTAATTATGGAGCCATTGAGAAATTTAAATATTCGTTTGGACACTCTCCTAGATGTTATTTATACTTCCTGCCTTGCTATTTTATTGATATTCATATGCTTGGTAAGGAAGAGTGTAAAGCACGATGGGTGATGCCGTGCCATTTTATATTCATTATCATGTGAGGAAGAGTGTAAAGCATGAAGGGTGATGTCATGCCATTTTATATTCACTATCATGCGAGGAAGAGTGTAAAACACGAAGAGTGATGCCGTGCCATTTTATATTCATTATCATGTGAGGAAGAGTGTAAAGCACGAAGGGTGATGCCGTGCCATTTTATATTCATTATCATGTGAGGAAGAGTGTAAAGCACGAAGGGTGATACCGTGCCATATCACGTGAGAGTAAAAACACGAAGGGTGATGATGTGCCATTTCATTTATATTGTTTTGCTTTTAATATTGTAAGGTCATGGCACGAAGGGTGTTTCCGTGCAGGTTAGGATAAGGGACATGCATTATGATGTTATATCTGTGTTCCGTGTATGCACTTCCGCCTTTACCTTGAGCTGTTATTGTCGAAATTATATATTTTGTGTGATGTTGTTATTGTCCCATACTTGACCTCTATCTCCTTCTTCATCTTCCTTCACCAATAATGTTGCCTCAAATCCTGGTACATCTTTGCAGCACCCAGATGGATGGAATACCGCAAGCTATGGGCCTCCTCAAGAATCAACTCCCGTAGCCCATCTACATTGGGCACACATATCCGGCCCTGCATCCTCAACACCCCGTCATCACCAATAGTCACATCTCTAGCATCATCTCGCCTAATACTGTCCTGAAGAACGAGTAGATGGGGGTCATCATACTGAAACTCCCTAATACGATCATAAAGAGAAGACCTAGAGACCACACAAGCCAATACCCGACTCGGCTCCGAAATATCCAATCTGACAAGTTGGCCAGCTAAGGCCTGAACATCCAATGCCAAGGGCCTCTCTGCTACTGTAAGATATGTTAAACTCCCCAAACTCTCTGCCCAATGACTCAAGGTATTGGCCACCACATTGGCCTTCCCAGGATGGTACAAAATAGTGATATAATAGTTCTTAAGAAACTCCAACCACCTCCGCTGACGCAAGTTAAGATCCTTCTTCTTGAACAGATGTTGCAAACTCCGGTGATCAGTGTAGATCTCACAATTACCCTGTACAAATAGTGCCGCCAAATATTTAAGACGTGGACAATAGATGCTAACTCAAGATCATGGAATGGATAATTCGTCTCATCGGTCTTCAACTGGCGTGAAGTATAAGAAACCACTCTACCCTCCTGCATCAGAACACATCCAATACCTATCTGCGAGGCATCACAATACATTGTGTAAGAACCAAAAGCTGATGGCAGAACTAGAACTGAGGCCATGGTCAAAGCAGACTTGAGCTTCTGAAAGATCTCCTCGAACTCATCCGACCACTTGAATGGAGCACCCTTTTGGGTCAATTTTTTCAAGGGTGATGCAATAGATGAGAAACCCTCCACAAAACGACGGTAATAGCCCGCCAAACCAAGAAAGCTCCGAATCTCCGTGGCTGAGGACGGTCTAGGCCAACTCTGCACCGCCTTAATTTTCTTTGGATCCACCTGAATACCCTCACTGGACACCACGTCCCCCAAGAACTCCACTATTCCGAGCCAAAACTCACACTTGGAGAACTTTGCATAATGCTTCTCCTCCCTCAATCTCTATAACACAATCCTCAAATGCTGGGCATGCTCCTCCTGGGTACGAGAGTACACCAGGATGCCATCAATGAATACAATAACGAATGAGTCCAAATAAGGATGAAACACATTGTTCATCAAATGCATGAACGCTGCTGAGGCATTGGTCATCCCAAAAGACATCACAAGGAACTCATAAATGCCATATCGGGTCCTGAAAGTTGTCTTAAGAATATTCGAATCCCAAATCTTTAGTTGGTGATACCCAGACCTCAAATAAATCTTGGAGAACACCCTAGCACCATGAAGCTGGTCAAATAGATCATCAATATGTGGTAATGGATACTTGTTCTTGACTGTGACCTTGTTCAACTGCCTGTAATCAATGCACATCCTCATAGAACCATCCTTCTTATTCACAAATAGAACCGGTGCACCCCAAGGTGACCCACTAGGCCGAATAAACCCCTTATCAAGGAGTTCCTGAAGTTGTTCCTTCAAATCCTTCAACCCTGCCGGTGCCATACGATACGGTGGAATAGAAATAGGATGAGTGCCCGGCACCAAATCAATACCGAAGTCAATATCCCTGTCAGGCGGCATGCCCGACAGGTCTATAGGAAACACATCCGGAAAATCACGCACTACCGGCATAGAATCAATGGCAGGAGTCTCTGCACTAACATCCCTCACAAAAGCCAAATAGGATAGACAACCCTTCTCAACCATCCGCTGTGCCTTCAAATATAAAATCACTTTACTAGGTACATAGTCTATAGAACCGCTCCACTCAACCCTCGGCAACCCCGACATCGCCAACGTCATATTCTTAGCGTGACAATATAGTACAACATGGCATGGAGACAACCAATCCATACCCAATATCACATCAAAATCAACCATACTGAGCAACAAAAGATCCACTCTGCTCTCCAGACCCCCAATATTCACCACACACGACCGATATACGCGGTCCACAATAATAGTATCGCCCACAGAAGTAGATACATGAAAAAATGAAACTAAATACTCACGAGGCATATCCAGAAAATGAGCGAAATACAAGGAAACATATGAATATGTGGAACCATATCAAATAATACAGAGGCGTCTCTGTGGAAAACTGAGACAATACCTGTAATCACAGCATCTGACGCAATGGCATCTAGTCTGGCAGGGAGGGCATAGAAACGGGCCTGGCCACCCCCTGATCTGTCTGCCCCTCTCGGGCGACCCCTAGCTAACTGAGCTCCACCCCAAGCTAGCTGGGCGGGTGGTGGAGGAATGGTGCTGATGACATAGACTGGATCCTCTACGGAGCGGGACCTCCCACTATACAGGGACACTCTCTCCTCATATGGCCAAACTCCCCACACTCATAGAAACTCTCCGGTGCTGGTGCTGGGGACTGAAGGAGCCTCGAGCACCGGCATAACTGGCAAAAGGACGTGGCATAGACGAACCCTGACCCGATCGAGCACGGGAAGAACTCTATGCTGGAAGGGCACCGAGAGATGAATGGCTCTGCTGATAACTGTGAGAACCATGGCCAGATGATGCACCACAGTGAATTGGGCGAGCTGTCTGAGCATGTGTGAAAGGACGACCTCTACCGTGCTGGAACTGACCCCTAGAAGGAGAACCACTGAATCCACCATGTCCACGAGGCCTCTTGGACTCCCTTTCAACACTCTCCTGACCGAGAACCATCTCAATATGCTGAGCAATGTCGACAACCTCATCAAAAGTAGCACCAAACATTCTTTCTCTGGTCATAAGAAATCACAGCTGATAAGTGAGGACATCTATAAACCTCCTGATCCTCTCCCTGTCTGTTGGAACCAACCAGATAGCATGACAGGACAACTCTGAGAATCACATCTCATACTGCGTTATAGACATATCACCCCGACGAAGCTGCTCAAACTGTCTGCACAGCTCCTCTCTGCGAGACTGAGGCACGAACTTTTCCAGGAAGATAACGGAGAATTGCTGCCAGGTAAGGGGTGCTGCGCCGACTAGCCTACGTCTTTCGTAATCCTCCTACCAACTGAATGCATCCCCAGAGAACTGAAAAGTAGTAAATGAGACCTCACTGGTCTCCAGAATACCTCCTGTATGGAGTACCCTCTGACACCTGTCCAAGAAAATATGTGCATCCTGAAGGCTAGGAATCATGATGGGAACAGGTGGTGCCTGAGCTGGTCCTGCTGGTGCATCCTCAACTGGGATATGGTCTGATCTGGGGCAACCAGTGGATTTGCAGGTATTGCCCCAGCTGCTGTGCGGGCTGCACCTCTGCCCCTACCGTAGCCTCTATCGCGACCTCGGCCTCTCGCGGCCCTGGCTGGTGGTACTGGTAGCTGTCCGTCCTGCCCCGTAGTACGAGTCCTCACCATCTGTGAGAGAATGATACAATAGAAATTTAGTTACTAGAATCAACAGATTCACACGATAAGAATTTATGAATGTGGAATTTTCCTAAAGGTTCTGCAGCCTCTCGAAGATAAGTACAGACATCTCCGTACCGATCCACAAGGCTCTACTAAACCTTCTCATGACTCATGAGACCTATGTAACCTAGCCTCTGATACAACCTTGTCACGACCCAAAATACCTAACCTGTCATGATGGTGCCTATTGTGGAACTACAAAATCCGACATTCTCAATATACTTTGAATATATATAAGTGAGCTAATGTAGTTAAACTAACATAAGGTTTACATAACCACGGGGTAAAGACCCAAAACACAAGTGCGGAATAATAGCCCGACATCGGGGTGTCACTAAGTCATGAGAATCTAACAACAGTCTAGAAACAAGATCTACTATAGTTGTGCCAAATGCCAATACAAGAGAGATAAAATGATAAGAAAGGAGGAACAAGGACTACGGACGTCGGAAGCTACCTCGTAAATCACTGAAATTCAGCCTGCGCACGAACTCAACGACCGCTAGAACCATACACACCTGGATCTGCACATGAAGTGCAGGGTGTAGCATGAGTACAACCAACTCAGCAAGTAACAAAATTAAATAAGGAGCTGAGAAGCAATGACGAGCTATGTAAATACAGTTCATTTCAAAAGTTTTCAGTAAGGAGTGAAAATGCTTTCAAATCCGGTAGTTTAAGTCAAATCAGTTCGAGCTCAAGTAAAACAAACACGAAACATCCAGCAACTTCACAACAACAACAGATTGCAACAAAGTGCAACAATAAATAAAAGCAAGTACAGCCTTTCGAGGTAACACTCACTCAACTCATCTCAAAAGCTCATACTCTCGGCTCTCAGCCCTCAATACACACTCTTAACATGTACCTACGCTCATTGGGGGTGTACAGACTCTGGAGGGGATCCTTCATCCCAAGCGCTATATTACTGCAGCGTGTAACCCGACCCTATACTGTTGCAGCGTGCAGTCCGATCCAATATTGATGCGGCGTGCAGCCCAATCCAATATTCCTGCGGCGTGCAACCCGATCCAATATAAATCACATAGCTCACAACTCGGCACTCAGGCCCTATCTCAGTCACTAGCTCTCATCCTCTCGGGCTCACATAATATCACAATAATCAGCCCAAACAGAGAATACCAACAAGTATCAACAAGAAATAAGGAAGAGTTGAGGTATAATACACAAGTAAGACGGTGATTGAGTACAAGACAACAATTAGTAGTCAATTCAATAAGTATTCGACCGCTGCGGGTCCCAATAGTGATATCATATGGCCTAAGCATAGTTTCTAACATAAAAGACAGTCAATTACTCAAAACAAGGAGAAACAAGTGATAATAATGGACAATTCGACTTTACATTCTCACGCGACAAACCAAGTCTCAATCCCTCACGGTGTACGCTCACACGCCCATCACCTAGCATGTGCATCACCTCCAATTATTCACATCAAATCAATTCTCGGGATTTCATACCCTCAAGACCAGATTTAAAAAATGCCCTTGCCTCTCGAATCGGCCTCCACATGTCCAGAATCTAGCCACAAATAGTACGAGATAATCAATATTGGCAAAAGGATCAATTCCACAAGAAAACTACTAAAATCTTGCCCAAAATCCGAAATAGGCTCCCCCCCGGCCCACATCTCAAAATACGATGAAAGTCACAAAACCCGAAAGCCTATTCACTCACGAGTATAATCATACCAAATTTATCAAAATCCGACCTCAATTGCCCCACTTAAACCCCAAAATTTATGCTCCAATTCCCAAGCCCTAAACCCCCAAATTTCACTCCAAAATCTCCTTAATTAGGTGTAAAATCAGTAGGGAAACACCATTACTCAAGATAAATAGGCTCAAGGAACTTACCTCAGTGATAACTTCGAATTCCCTTCGAAAATCTCCTCAAAAATCCCCAAAGTCTGAGTTCCAAAATGTGAAAATGGGGAAAAATCTCGAAGTCTTCTATTGATAGGTTCTGCCCAGCAAAACCGCACCTGCGGTGCCCAGCCGGCTTCTGCGGACACACTTCTGCTACCAAAGTTCTGCACCTGCAGAAATCACTTAAGTCCACTGGGCTCGCACTTGCGCTCCAGGTCTCGCACCTGCGAAGTCGCTTCTGTGGCCCATCTTTCGCTTCTGCAAAATTTACCCATGACCCCTTCTTCCGCATCTGCGGATCAGCCTCGCACCTGCGGGCTCGCAGATGCATTCCTTCCTCCGCACCTGCGCTTCCAATCCAACCCAGCTCTTCCCGCACCTGCGACCTCCTCCTCGCTTCTGCGGGGCCCCCGCAAATGCGAAATAGCAGAACACCAGAAAAACCAACCATGCTTAAGTCTAAAATTTCCTTACGATAGGTATCCGAAACACCCCCGAGGCCCCTAGGAGCTCAACCAAACCTACCAATAAGTCATATAACCCATGCGAGCTTAGTCGAACCTTCGAATCACTCAAAACAACATCAAAACACCAAATTACACTTGGATTCAACCCTAAAGAACTTCAAAACTTTCGAATTCCACAAACGACACTGTAACCTACCAAACCACGTCTGATTGACCTCAAATTTTACACACAAGTTCAAAAATGACACCACGAACCTACTCCAACTTCTGAAAATCTATTCCGACCTCGATATCAAAATTTCCATTGTCGTCCAAAATCGCCAAGATTCCAACTTTCGCCAATTCAAGCCTAATTCTACAACGGACCTCCAAATCACATTCCTGACGCACTCTTAAGTCCAAAATCACCTAATGGATATAGCGGAACCATAAAAATTCAAATCCCAGGTGTTTACACACAAGTCGACATCCGGTTGACTTTTCCAACTTAAGCTTCCAATTAAGAGACTAAGTGTCTCAATTCACTCCGAAATCACTCCGGACCCGCCCTTTAGCTAAACAGCCTAGAATTAGCTTTCCTAATAGTGATAAAAGAAGTGCTAGAGATTTTGAATTGGTTCACATGGATGTATGGGGACCATATAAGAAGAGCACTCATGATAGGAAGCATTACTTCCTTACAGTTGTGGATGATTTTTCTAGAGCTACTTGGATTTTCTTGATGCAGTTTAAGAATGAAACTTTTATTTCTTGAAGCAATTTGTTTCCATGGTTAAGACACAGTTTGACACTTCTATCAAGATTTTGAGAACAAACAATGGTAGAGAATTCTTCATTGCATAGTGGAATGAGTTCTTACTCTCTCATGGAATCATTCACCAAAGTAGTTGTGTATATACACCCCAGCAGAATGGAGTAACTGAAAGGAAATACAGACATATACTGAATACCGCTAGGGACTTAAAGTTTCAAAGTCATGTTCCAGACATGTTTTGGGGGGAATGTGTACAAACTGTTGTTTACTTGATTAATAGATTGCCTACCAAGATACTAAGTGGAAAAAGCCCCTATGGAATATTGTATGGTAGAGAGCCCTCAATAGCACATTTGAGAGTTTTTGGATGCCTATGTTATGCCACAAATTTGGTATTAGATGATAAGATTGGTACAAGAGCTAGGCAAGCTGTTCACACGGGCTATTCAACTACTCAAAAGGGCTATAGACTATATGATTTAACTACTAGAACATTTTTCATTAGCAGGGATGTATCCTTTAGGGATAATGAGTTTCCATTTAGGAAAATAACAAAACATCCATTCACATCTAATGACTTTGGTTCTAGTTTTTGGAGACAAATTTGCAGGCTTAAACAGGTGGACTACCAGCAGTTTCCAATCTTGAGGAATCATTTCAGGTTTCTAATATACCAGAAACAGGCACCCATTCACCAGTAGAGGGTGGCAATAATGGAAATCATAATGCAACATCACTAGCAGGAGATTTGGAAGAGCCATCAGTACCAAATAAACCAAATAAAAATCATGATGTTGCACCACAAGAGCAAGATACAGAAACAAATGGAACACAAACTACACATGATGTGCTGAATTATGTTAAAAACATATTTGCTGGCTCACTTGTTCAAGATGCTCCTAGGACTGAATGTGGTTCCAATGTACTAACTAGACAGTCACTAAGGGTAAATAATCCACCTATATGGAAAAGAAACTATGTGTTGCAGTCACAGAAGACCTCCAAATGCAATTATCCAGTCTCAAGCTTCTTGTCCTATGAGCAGATGTCATCAAAGTACATAAGTTATGTCTCAGCTTTCTCAACCTTCAAGGAACCTTATAATTTCAAGGAAGCTATAAAGGATGAGAGGTGGATCACTGCCATGAAGCAGGAGATACAAGCATTGGAAGATAATAAGACTTGGGAGGTTATTGACTTACCACCAGGCATAACTTCTATTGGATCCAAGTGGGTGTTTAAAATAAAGTACCAGACAAATGGAGAAGTTAATAGATTCAAGGCATGACTACTGGAAAAAGGATACAATCAACAGAAGGGATTAGACTATCATGAGACATTTTCACCAGTTGCAAAGATGGTGACTGTTAGGATTGTGATAGCCCTTGCAGCCTCAAAAGACTGGCCCTTATACCAAATGGATGTCTTTAATGCTTTCCTTCAAAGAGACTTATTTGAAGAAGTCTATATGGATTTACCACAAGTCTTCCAAAGGTAGGGGGATGAAAGGTGTGTAGGCTACTTAAATCCTTATATGGACTCAAGCAAGCATCTAGGCAATGGAATTTGAAACTCACAGAAGCATTGGTGGGAGCAGGTTTCATACAGAGCACTCATGACTACTCTATGTTCACTAAGAGGGTAGGCAAGGATATTGTCATTATCCTCATCTATGTTGATGACTTGCTACTGACTGGACGTAAGAAGGATTTGATTGATGAAGCTAAGGCAACTTTGCATCAAAACTTTAAACTCAAAGACCTAGGAGAATTGAGATATTTCTTAGAAATTGAGGTATTGAGATCTAATCATGGTATACTGATTAACCAAAGAAAATACACTTTGGAGCTCATTTATAAGTTGGGCTTAAGTGGTTCCAAGCCAGCATTAACACCACTTAAAGTCAATCAAAAACTCACAACAGTTGAAAATGAGAGAGCTGTTGGAGTATAAGATGAAGATCCATTGACAGATGCAAACAGTTATCAAAAACTGATAGGGAACCTGCTTTACTTACAGTCACTCGATCATATATCAGTTATGCAGTGCAGACTTTGAGACAGTTTATGCAACTGCCTAAGAAGTCACACATAGAGGCTGCTTTTAGAGTAGTGAGATACCTAAAGGCTACACCAGGAATAAGAGTTATATTGAAACGAGGGCATGTAGATACACTGACAGCCTTTTATGATTCTAACTGGGCAGCTTGCCCAATGAAAAGAAGGTTTGTTAGTGGATATGAAGTTAAACTTGGTGATTCATTGATTTCATGCAAATCAAAGAAGCAACACACTGTTTCACGCAGTAGTGTAGAAGCAGAATATTGCAGCATGGCATCAACAGTTTCAGAAATAGTGTGGCTATTAGGGCTATTTTCAGAGTTGGGAGTGTTTATTCTTAAGCCTGTTACACTGTTTTGTGATAGCAAAGCAGCAATGCAAATAGCTGCGAATCTTATATTTCATGAGAGTACAAAATACATCGAGATAGACTGTCATTTTGTTCGTGAACCTATCAAAGATGGTATCTTGGTTACTCAATATGTTTCTACAAAAGATCAACAAGCAGATCTCTTCACTAAAGGACTATCATCTGTACAACATAGATTTTTACTCAACAAGCTGGAAGTGTTGCACATTCTCAACCCTCCATCTTGAGGGGGAGTATTGGAAGTTAGGGATTAGAAGTTAGTTATTTAGGACCTAAATATAAATACTAGAATTTAGGGGTCCTTTTATTATTTTATCTTGTCAATTAGTTGTATATAACTAATTCAGTTAGCATAGTAAAGACGGTTGGAAATTTCTCAATTTCTTCTTCTTCTTCTTCCTCACATCTAAATGCTCTCTAATGGCTGATTTTTGACACAAACAACTCATTTACCACCTCTAGTTCGGATTCATTTTGGACAAAATATTTTTGAAATGTATTGATGTTAAGAAAATAATACTATATATTTTTTAGTAAATAGGGAGCGGATGGTTATGATTGGTGCTACGGTGGTGAGGTAAGGGGTGGATGATTCTAAATGTTGAGGGAGATAGGCTAAGATGGCAAGTTATATAATGAGAGAAAAGAGTTACAATGTGTCAGAGCGGGAGAAATGGACATATTTAGAATTATTTTCTTAAGTAGTTTTGATATGAAACTTTTTGAGAAGCGAGTGAAATCATAATTTGAGACTGAACTAGTCTTAGAAAAAAATAACCCTTTGTCAAATGTCAAAGTACGCTTGATGGAATTCTAGTAAGGTATGATGCACGTTAGAATTTGCATAAAGCTCAACAGGTCACTATAATTTTTCAGCATTGTGCTTGAATTTTTGATACTTCAAAATTCTGGCAGTTGCCAGAATCGTTTGCATAATTCTAATCAACGTGCTTCAAAATTTTGGCCGAATGCTATTTTACCAGACTTTTCTTAACATGATCTTATTTTTCTCTTTTCCACTATCCCCTCTCAAAATGAAATAAGGCAAGTTCAGGCAACAAGGGGATAAACTTTGGCCCAGGTTCCTGTATAAGAAAACCTACATGTTTTGTACTTGGGGCAGTCCAAATCTTTTTATTTTCTTAGTATTTTGAATGTAGGGAAATTACATAGGAACCCCTCTGAACTATGAACCTTTTCCCAAATAGACAATGGAACTTTAGGGTGGTCTAGTACCCTCTAAATAATGTCGAACTAGTATTAATACCCCTTCTCTTGGACAACTCCATTTTAAACCAGGGAAGTGTACGCACCACTTCTTGTTTAACACGGTTCAAATGCCAATAAGTATGAAAAAAAAATTAACTTTTTAAATCTCCATCACATCGTATTTATTCCCTGACCATAACCACATAACCCTCTCCCCTCACCTTCTCTCTGGTTGTTCCAAAGAACAAATTTATCTAGTATCAAAATAATCTCCACAATCCCAACAGAAAATACTTTCACTCTTCCCTCTCATTTGAGTTTGGAATTAGAATGCAATACGACAAGGGTGACGACTGCTGAGTTTTACATAATATACCTCCATTCTTTTCCTTCATTTAGAAAATGTTATACATAACATATTTTTAGGTGCCGAGTTTATAAGAAAAGTACTAAAGAATGTTCTAAGTTTCGATTCATCTTGTGTTGTCACTGCTAACTTCATAATCTAGAATAGATTGAAAGGAGCAGAAAATGTGTGAAAATTTTAAGAATTGATTTATGAAATTGGGGAAACTAAAGAGCAACAAAGATTCATAGGTTAGCCAATTGAAGCACCGACTTCACATATAATTCGTTCATATCCTTAGTGTAACTTTTCTATTTTAAATTTCATATTTTGGTGGGGTGGTGGAGATGAACGTGGAGGAGGAGGTGGAAAAGACTTGATGAAGAAGATGAAGAGAAGAAAGAAATGAAAAACAAAAAAGATAAAATTAAAAGGAAAAATGATAAGGGAACTGAGAAATGCATTTAATCAAAAGAATTTTGCGAAAATAATTTAAAAAATCTTCCTTTTTAGTTGTTCACTCTGTTAAAGAGGGCGATATATACTCTCTATGTCATGTAATAGAATATTTTCAAAGTTTCAGTGTCTCTTTGAAAATATGGTCATAGTTCAGGGGTGTTTGATGTGCCGGAGAGTTTTGGCACATTTAATACCAAATTTCTTAGGTTATAGCTTGTTTCAAGAGCATTTACTTTTTTACTTATATAATTATGATGTTTTTCAGTACATGAGGCATAAAAACTCAAGAACATGGAAAATAGATCAAAGGAGATAAAAAGGGAAGAAATTAACACTATGCGATCACATATTTGAAAAGAGGATGTCGCAGAACTAACATGCGAATCACATAATGCACCAAGGGACCGCAGACCTCTACAGAAAGATCGGCCAAATTCAAGAGCAATAATGCGGTCGATTATGTGACCGCATAACTCACATGCGAGCCGCAGAATTAATCGCAGAACCTCGTGTGCCTGATGCTACCTCAAGAATGCGATGCCAATCTGCGGTCGCATATCAACAATGCGAACCGTAGATCAACAATGCGAACCGCAAAGCAACAATGTGAACCGCCTATCAGTAATGTGGTGACGTCCTGGAAACTAGGGTTTTGAAACGCGAACGCAGAGTTGACTTGAAGGGGTATTTTTGTCCGTTTTTGGCCCCGATTTTTGTCCCACTATAAATAAATTTATTAGAGTTTTGTGGGTCATTCTTGTCTAGTCTTTAAGGAACATCACCCTATTGAATATTCTTCTCCTTTTTGGAAGCACTAGAGCAAGAAAACCTTGGGTTTGTAAGCATTCATGACACTTATTATTCCTAGCTTTTTGTGATTTACTATGTGTAGCTAGCCTTAAATACTAAGGTTGTGGACCCTAAATGGGTGTTATGTATTTGGGTATTTGCCATTGAATATATGCATAATGGATTGTTGATATTTATTTACTCTCCATTTCATAATTAACTTTTAGTGGTTGCAAATATTAACTTATGCCATAAATTCTTTCTTAGCTTGGAAAAGTGGGTTAGACTTGGTAAGGGTAAATATCAAAGACTCAAGGCTTTAAACCTTTTTTAATAGAATCATTTAGGAATAAGTTGATTTTATTTGGCAATAAGTGATTTGGGTTTTAGTGCAACTCTTTTATATTTGGAAAAATTATAGAGGAAGTTCTACCTTATTATTGGAAAATATTGGGTAGACATTTAGAAATCGATTGCATATCAAGGACTTCCCAATAAAAATATATCATATTAATACCCATTTGCATTACACTTCATAAAAGGGGACATAACCTTGGTCTGCTTAATCATACTAATTACAACTTCAATTAAATCTCATTGCCACTACATTTACTAGATTATTACACAACAAATCCTCAATATTCCCGTTCACTAATGGAATGGAATTATGATGTGAGTTAAGAATCACACTATCAAAGTATTATTTTCACATCTATTCCCTGTGGGATCGACCCCAACCTTGTTGGGTTATTATATTTGACTTCGACCGCTTTACACTATTTTAAATTGTAATTTGAGCGTATCAAATTTTGGCGTCGTTGCCGAGGAATACGGTTTTGAAATTACTAGTTAGTGCGTACTTCACTTTATATATGTTCTATTCCATCACTAGTTGCTTGTTTTGTATTGGTGTCCTAGGTCACAATGGCTGAGCTTTATGGAGAAGAGGAAAATCCTTTCGCCGATATTGAGGAATACATCGACGACTCCAATGACATCCTTCCACTGGCAGTTGGTGCATCGACATTTAAAGTGGACTATGGAATGATACTGATGCTTAAGGGAGAAGGATTATTTCACAACTCAACTGATGATGATCCTACGCAACACCTAAGGAACTTCTTGGGTGTGTGCGCCATGCACAAACAGACCAATGTGTCGGATGACGCTTTGAGGTTGCGGGTGTTCAAGTACTCCTTAGCGGGAGAGGAAAGAAAGTGGCTCCTCAATTTACCCCCTCACACCATCACTACATGGCCTGAGCTTGTCCGAGCCTTTTTGTCAAAGTGGTTCCCGGATAGCAAGAAATCTGAGCTTAGAGACAAAATATTTTTCTTCAACCAAATGTTGGGGGAGCACTTACATAAAGCATGTGACCGTTTCAAGTTGTATCTTGTGAGATCACCGAACCATGGGTTCCCGGAAAATATTTTGATGGAGAAATTTTACATGGGTCTAGACCCGCTCCTAGTCAATTGCAAAGAATGTCGCAAATGGGTCTTTCATGGACAAGTCATTTGCTAGGATTACTCAAATTTTAGACAAGATGGCTAAGCACAATCAAGCATGGCATTCGGAAGATACGAGTAGGGGAATTTCTTATGGCACTCCTTCTCTTGAAACATGATCAAGGAGAATCAAGAAAGATACTAATTGATTGCAGGTCTTGCCACTAATGTTGATGTACTGACAAAGATGCTCAAGGAAAATCAAATGAAGAAAGTGCATATGGTGGAAGAGATGCAATCAATGGGCAATAAAGAGTGGGAAGAAGCAAATTATGTTCAAAACTCTCAAGGTGGTTACCGCCAACAAAACAATTGGAGGCCAAACCTGCAATGGCAAGGCCAAAAAAATTGGCGCAATGATCAAGGTGGCCAAGGATCTTGTAACAACAACAACAATTATCCCAATA
>ML320918.1:0-10328 GCA_005239505.1 Nicotiana paniculata | reverse complement strand
GGGGGGGGGGAGCTTCAGAGGTTGGCAAAAGAGAAGTCTTATTCACGAATACGTTTGAAAAACACAGGTTCTTCGTAGTTTCCATTCTTTTGTTTGTTTGTTAATCAATTAATTGTACAAAAGAAACAATACTACGTTACTATTCCTGGATTAATGTTATATTACCATCATATTGGGACGTCGTGACGGAAGGTGAAAATCGTTCATCCTTAACGAAAGGTCTCCGATCCAATTCAAATTTTGAGAATTAAAAGTGAAATTATCATAAAAAATGTTGATCTTTTAATTAGCCATACGAATCTTAATTATTCAGACTAATAAATGTCGGATATCAGATAATAATAAAAAAAAAGAAATTATTTTATCGGGAATCACTTTCAAAAGACACACAACCTAGGAGCTTTTGGGAGGGATACAGAGTCGTTATGAATTTGAACACATCATCTAAATTCCCATTATTATTCCTGCCCTCATCAGTATCCATATTTTCTATCCATTACTCTAATAAATATAATATGTTCTACCTTCTTTTGCTGCCATATATATGCCAGCTTGTCGTCTTGGTGCATGAAGTTGAAAAGAATATTTTCTGAGATCTCTAATAGCAACGAGTTTCTACTATATTTGTCTACTTTCATTAAATCCAATTTCAAGTTCAAATCATATGCATCGATAATGTAAAAAGTATTTGCACTGTTAGATCACTTAAAAGGTAATTTTATTTAATAGCATTGACTAATGACCTAAATAAATGATAAGTAACATATTATAATAAGTTTGTGTACGGTCAAAACAGGGCTTATCCGATTTTATTTGACTAATCGAGACTCGGATGGTAGGTCGAGAATCAGTCCCGTATTATATCAGGCCGAGATGTGAAGGTAGGTACCGAGCTCGGGTCGAGGAACCGATCGAGAACGAGATCAGCCAAGATCGAGACTAAACGGGATAGACATCGAGAGAGACTGAAGAAAGCCTACTAACGAAAAACCGAGATATCCATGACCGAGCAAGATCATGGCGAAAATCTCGGCAGGAATCAAATCAAGAACGATTTTTTGGCCAATCATGAGATTTCCTTCTGTATTTAGAATTGTATCATAAGTAGAATTCTTCTCCTATATAAAGAGGGTTCTAATCATTTGTAATCATCTAACTCTCGCATATCAAAGCAATAATATACATTTTTCTCTCTTAAGCTCTCTTGTTTTTCATTTCAGTTCATATATCTTAATTAAACACTCTGCCGATTCGAGAGCGATCTAGCTCGAGGGTTAAGTTGTATTTTATACTGGTTTGCTTTATTTTACCGTCAATTTCTAGCATTAAATCATCATATTTATCAATTTTTGCTAGGTGAAATCACATGTCCTTAAAACCACTTATAAATTTAATTGTTATCCGATTTTAAGGTAAACAAAATTAAATTACACTTACAGTATAAAAAATTTGTTCCATGAATATAACTTAAATCCAATTTCTTATTAATAAATGATCATTTATCATTCCATCAATCATGTAATGCAGTGACTTAGCCCAGATATTTTTTGTTTATTATTCCGCCTCACAACCATTAAGAATTAGCTAGCTTCTTTTATTTCTCATGTGACATAAAGTTTGAGATGAGTTGCAGTAGGTCCGAACTTCTGTTTGTAATCTTGGTCCATCCTGGCCAGAAGCATATATATATATATATATATATATATATACCACACGTATCTGTTCATGTTTTAGATATGAGGACAACTTCACTAATCTGTTTGTTCTTTAATTCCTGAGATTTACGTACCTTCTGTATATAGTGTAGTACGTATTAATAAATACTGATATACTACTACTATCTTGATATATATGCTTCACAAAACTGTGTAGCACCTAATGCAGTCTAACAGTTATAATTCTTGAGAGATTATTGGAGCTATTGGTGGACAAATATATTTCTGGAGTGCATTTTCTATTAAGCCGATCTTGCTCTATCAAATACCGATCGAGCTAACTTAATTCACAATTCTTGCTGGTAATTTGTGCCTCTATACGTACTCTAGCTATTCTTTTTTCTTTGATTTTCTTTCTTGATTTTAGACATCCGTTATATGAAACTCACTTGCCCACTAACTCGGATTCCTCCGGTTTGACCAAAAAGTGTAAATCCTTAATTAAACTAATTGATTTTATGTAATGAGGGGTTAAATTTAGCTAGTGATAATAACCTCAGGTCTATAATCGGTTAACACAAATAACGTAGAATAGTGTTGGTAGGGGATTAAATGCGATGTACATTTAATGTTTCAAGATGATCAATGATAGGAGAATGTCAAGCAATAAATAACAATAAATGTCATTAGAGTAAATAAGGAGAATGATTCATCCAATATTGAATGAGGTAGATGGTTTGTCCTTCTGACAATGATGAGTGATAGACAAATACTAGAATATTGGAATATTCTCAGATCTGATGGAAAAGTGTGGAATAGTTGGCAATCGAATCTCTTTAGAAAGACAGTGTTTGTATTTTATCTAGAGAGAAAGTCGTCTTTTCAAAGAATGTTCTTATCAGAGAATATTACATGCCTTTCACCTTATCTCTTTTACTATTTATATGGGACATACCCCCAGTTAACCATAAAAGTACAAGTATGTACAGAGAATATTCAAAGGGATATTCTCCTAAAGATCTTATTACAAAACTAGTCGTTACTGTTGCTCTTGATACTTAATCTTGGCCGTTATTAACTGCTCGGCTATGAACCCTGTTGTTTACTAATCGACCTCGACCCAATTACTTCTCGTAATATCACTTCATGTCGAATCTCCTTGAGGCATATTTTGACCCATACAGTTAGTCCCTCCGCTTATTGAGGCCAACTCTCAAACGACCTCGATGAGCGGACTCTTCTAGTCGCGGTTGAGAAATTTAGGCGAGCAGGTCGAGTGGTAACGTTCTTGACGAGATGGAAACGTGGCACTTCGTGAGCTGTAACCTATGGTCACGTCGATTCAGGGTGACGTCACGACATCATGTGTCATTATTACGCGCCTTCCTGATGCATTGCGGCGTTTCCCGTGCCTCTACTATTTTGATAGCTGCGCTGGGCATCATCAGCTTGTTTTCTTGATACTGATGCCTGGGTTCTTATAAATAAGGATAAGAGACCTTTTGCATTACTCTTTGCATTCTCAAATAATCCCTATATCTCTTTCTTCTTTCTTCATTCAGAGTTCCTGCTCTCATTACCTTTACTCTCGTATCCCTGTTTTCACCGATTCTGGTGACTTCTGCTACTCACGACTCCTCTGTGCTTGTATCTTCTTCACATATAAACAAACAAAAATGGTTAATGCATCTTCTACTTCTGGGGGTTATCTGATCCTATTCCCTTGGCAGTGTGCGTGCCTACCCATGACGATTGGGTGGCCATTGTTGCTGAGAATGACAGATTTCCTACGGTGGAGGAAATAATTCTCCGTAGTGAGAAGGCTAGATCTGACTTCTCGAAGATGCCTGAGGACGACTGCGAGATCTCGGAGTCGTTGATGAAAGAAGCGGACCTTGCTGAGTTTAGGGCTAAATTCAAAATTCCCGCTCATATAGACCTTGTTCCTGCAGGGCATGATGTGGTGCAAATACACCGCCATGGGTACTAGGCCTTCTACGCATACCCCTTCCATGTAGGTTATCATTTCCCTATCCTCCCCTTGTCCGAAGAGTTCTGCCGCTATTACCGAGTTTCCTCAGCTCAGCTTTCCCCTACATCTATAAACTCATCTGCATGATCTCGAAATATGCAGAGTTAGCCGGGGTCGAGGTGACCCTTCATCAGTTGATGCATCTCTTCGCTTCCAACTTTCACAAGGGGACGATGTTACATCTTCACCATCGAGGCAGCAAGTAGTGGTGAAAATAGATGACAAGGCAAACCGCTAGTTTTGGTTCAATTACTTCTACGTCAAAACTGAGGATGTGGTAGTTAATGTAAGCTGGTTCCCCGAGATTTGGATCTACGCCCGTAAGCACCTCTCTTCCTTTTTCTCTCACTATATTTTGTGTTGGCTAATTTCAATTATATTGATATCATCTTCTCTCCATGTAGCCGAGGTTGAACCCCCTCCTTTGGTTGAGGATATTCACGATTGGTTTAGTCGGATCCTCCCTAATATAGTGGGGATTCGTGAATGGTCGGTCTTCCTCAAGAAGTTCGGGCCCAAGCTTACCGATGCGTTTGCTTGTCGTAAGTCTTTGTTGTTGCGGCTTTCTGATCGGCTGTTTCTTATTGTTTTATGGGGATTGATCTCAACCTTCTTATTTTCTTTCGTTGTTATGCCGGGGAGCTTCGAGGAGGTCGAAAGCTCCTACTCCTGCATTCTGCCAAGTGACCACTACAATGGGGCTTGCCCCAGCCATGACCACGACCAAGCTTACCCGGTCATCCGCCTCTGTTAGGCCTCCGGCTCCGACATGACAAAATCGACCGTCGGCGGCCTCAGTATCAGGGGCTCCGACTCTTCCCGTGCCGCATTTAATAGATGAGTCATCATCAAGCGAGGAGGATTTAGTTCCTCGTAAAAGGAGGTCGGTGGATGTTGGCGATGGAACAATTCGAGTAGTGGATTCTACAAGGGCGATTATGAGCCGAACACTATTGTGATTGAAAGTGATGTAGATCCGTCATCTGAAGTTTCCCTGACAACGGGGGCCATGGAAAGTGTACCTTTTCCTGAGGCTGAGGTTGGAGTTGGCGGGTAGCCTGTGGAAGTTGCGGGTACCGTACTGAGTGATGAGTTATCGTTCTCGAGAATGATTGACGTTCTTTCATCGGCTTAGGGGAGAGATAAGGGCATTGCTGATGACGACTATGAAACTGGCTCTGACATTGACGTAGATGAGGTGCAGATGCTGAGCGAAGGGTTCACTCGAGTGGAAGTAAGGTTGGAAGGTCCCACTCGTACCATCGTGGTCCCTGTGGACCGGGACTTACTGGTGAACACGGAAGACGTGGTACCTTCCTTAGGTCCTCTTTTCCCCGATGTGGAGGACAGGGCCCTCGAGACGTTGAATGATGTCGCATGTTGACGGGCATAACTGGTCTCTCCCTTAGGGTAAGTTTCTGACCTTTCTAGTTTCCATGCCTTGCACACTAATTTTTGATTGACTGATTTTCTTCTTCTTTTTCAATTTTCTTTTCAGACCATTATCTTGGAGATTGAGAGTGCTCGCCGAGAGGAGAGGCGCAAAACCATTTTCAAGAAGATGGAGAGAAAGTATCATGAATACCACAACTAACATCGCGAGATATGTAGGCGATTTGGCGAGAGTGGCAACTTCCAATCTATCACGAATGAGGTGAAGCAAAAATGATGAGTTAATGATAGTCATCGGCAAGTGCAACGTCCTTGAAGGGGAGTTTAGGGACAAAGAAGAGGAGCTCGAGGTGAGCAGGGGACTTGAGGCCCAATGTGAGGACCTTTAGGCCCAAGTGATCTCTCTATGGGACGAGCTCGAGAAATGTTTGGTCAGGGCTGATACTTTGAGTGGCGAGGTCGCGAAAAGACAACAGACTTTGAGAAGGCCGATCAAGTTTGCTTGGCTGGCGGCTTCGACAAAAGTGCAGGCTTTGGAGGCTACAATCCGCGTTCTTTGATTTGAGCGGGAAAACGATTTAGGGACGGATAAACTCAGATAAGAGCAACTCGATGAGCGGATAAGGGAGCTAGAAAGAGAGATTTCCAGCCTTGGCGGCCAAGTCGTCATTCTCGAGGCCGAGAAGATGCAATTATTGGCTCAGTCGTCCTCCTCTCACGCTTCTGCTTTCCCTGATGTTCTGCGGGATATATGAGAAGTGGATCCATGCTGAGGCCCAGTTAGATATATTTAAAAGTTTGATAGTGGCGGGGAAAGTTCTTGAAGCCGACTTTGAGGGTGCTTGTACTAAGGCGCGTGTAGTTCGAGTCGCTTGCGACTATAATCCTACTACCCCAGAGACCGGTGATAGAAAGGAAGATGTGGATAGGACTGAGCAGGACGCCTGGTACAAGGATGAGTATCTCGATGACAACGGGGATGGTGGAAATGGTGTTGCTGGGTCAGGTGGCGAGTAATTATTCTTCCTTTTGTTTGTAAGATTTGTGCAACCTTTTGCGGGAGTCTGTATTAGCCCTTGTAAGGTATATATTTGAGGTATGAAATGTTAGTTTCGCTGTTCATATATGATTTTTTTTCTTCTGTTCGGGCCTGTATGCTTCTTTCTTTTATTCTTCCTTTTGGCCACTTTAGTGGTAGAAGTTTGGTTTATGTGTGTTGAACGAGGTCAAATACCGAATTTAGTTTTGGTCATGGACGGGGGCCAGTAAGTGTTAATTCGAACGAGGTCGAATGTAACCTGAGCTTAGTTCGAATTGAGTTGGAACGTAACTTAGTTAATTTGAGCGAGGTTGAATGTAAGTTAATTCTAGCGAGGTCAAATGTAACTTAAACTTAATGTCGGCCGGGGTCTTATTGTTGTTAATTTTAACGAGGTCGAATGTAACCCGTAGTTAATTCGAGCGAGGTCAAATGTACCTTAAAACTTAACAATGGACGGGGACCGTACGGGTGTTAATTCGAACGAGGTCGAATGTAACCTGTACTTAATTAGAGCGAGGCCGAATGTGATTTAATTCAAGCGAGGTTGAATTTTATTTTATTCGAATGAGGTAGAATGTGATTTAATTCGAGTGATGTCGGACGTGATTTAATTTGAGCGAGGTCGAATGTTATTTAATTCGCGTGAGGTCAAATGTAATTTATTCAAGTGTGGCCGGGGGCCGAGTAGATATTGAGGCAATGTTGCTCTGGCGGAAACATGGGTGAACATACATTTGTGTTTTTCTCATATACTTGGAGAAATTAGCATGTTTTTCGGGCTGGCATTCCAGTCCTAGTCTATCTAGTCCCTTCATTGGGCGACCTGGAGACATGTCGAGAGGTTGGGCAATGAACTGATTGTCCGTTGCCTTTTTCTATCCATACTTCGACTTGAAGTGTTCCCTTTGTCGCCTTTTTAAAAACATCCTTGAGAAAACCTAATTGGGACAAAACTCAAGTGAGGGAAAAAAGAACGACTTGGAGGACAATTTTTCTTAAAAGTTGAAGTACTTGAGGGCAACGTTCCGGTTGTTTGGTAGAAGTTTTCTTTCCATTGGTTCTAGTTGAAATGACCCTTTGTTTGCTGCTGCCATGATTTTTTATGGGTCATGCCAATTCGTTCTTAGTTTTCCTTCCCGCAGATCTTTGCTTGCTTGTGTTTTGGCCTTGAGTACGTAGTCCCCGACTTTGAGTGGTCTAATCTTGGATTTTTTGTTATAGTAAAGTTTTGCCTGCTGTTTTTGGGCGTTCATCCTTATGTAGGCCATATCTCTTCGTTCTTCGACTTCGTTGGGCTCTTGTCTTCTGCTTTCGTCGTTCCTCAGCCTGCTCTCATAAGAGTATCTCAAAATGGGCTCTCCAACTTTGACTGGTATTACCATATCAGTTCCATAGACTAATGTGTAGGGAGTCTCTCCTATGCTCATCTTTAGCGTTGTGCGATAGGCCCAGAGCACTTCCGATAATAGCTCTGGCCATAGTCTCTTGGTGTCCTCAAGCTTTTTTTTCATGATGTGCAGTATTAATTTATTGGAGGATTCCGCATGTCCGTTGCCCGCAATGTGGTATGAGGTGGAGAGTATTCTTTTTGTATGCCACTTCTCAAAATATTCGGTGATCTTTATTCCAGTAAATTGTGGTACGTTGTCACAACTGATCTCTTTGGGGAGGCCGAAGCGGCACACAATTTTTCTCCATATGAAGGCGATCACTTCCTGTTCGCGTATCTGGGAGAATGCTCCTACTTCTACCCGTTTAGAAAAATAGTCAGTTAAAACCAAAAGAAAACGTACTTACCTCATCCTGCGAGGAGTGGGCCGACGATGTCCATTTCCCAATTGATGAAAGGCCAAAGGGAAGTGACCGAGTGGATTTGCTCGCCTGCTTGATAGATCAATGGGGCATATTTTTGGCATTGCTCACATTTTTTCACGAAGTCTGTGACTTCTTTTTCATAGTAAGCCAGTAATAACTTGCACATATGAGGCATCTGACTAGAGCTCGGTTGCCGAAATGAGCCCCGCAGTGGCCTTCGTGGACTTCTTCTAGGACGCGTCGCGTTTGATTCGGGCCTAAACATTTCGTTAGGGGGCCGCCATACGTCCTTTTGTATATATCGTTGTGAATGATGATGTACCTGGCCGCTTGCATATGAAGCTTCTTGGTTTCCTTTTTATCATCTGGGAGTACGCCATCTTGCAAGTATGTAACAATACGGTTGTGCTAGTCCCAAGTTATATTTATAGTCCTTACCTCGATTTGATCTATTGACGAGTGGAGGAGGGTGAATGTTTCCTTCTACAGTTATGCTTTTAGTGGCTGCCTATAATTTGGCGAGGCCGTCTGCTTTGATGTTTTGCGCTCGAGGGATTTGCTCGAGCTGACATTCATCAAAATCGTGCAGTAATTTGCAGATCTCGGCCTGGTATTTTTGCAACCTTTTCTCTTTGATCTGGAAAGTCCCCGTGACTTGGTTGACGATGAGTTGAGAGTCGCATCGTAGGATGACCCATATCGCCTTGTACTTGAGTGCTAGACTTTGTCTTACAATCACAGCCTCATACTCGGCCTCGTAGTTAGTCATGTCCAGTCACCTTATGGACTGTCGAATTACTTTGTCTTTCGAGACCTCGAGCACAAGTCCCATTCTGGACCCTAACACATTATAAGCGTCATCGGTCTACAAAATCCATATATCTTGTGTTTGTGGAGAAGCGTGGGCGACTTCTTTTTTGTCTTCGGGCATTATTTTTGTGCTGAAGTCAGCGACGAAGTCGACAAAGACTTGTGATTTTATCACCGTCCGTGGTTGATATGTGATACCATGCTCGCTTAATTCTATGTCCCACTTGGCTAAGTGTTGGTCCCAAATGCACACGCAAGTATACGTGGTCGTTGCAAGTAATATAATGTTAAATCAAATGTCGAACCCACAGGGACTTGTGTGAACTACTTGACAAATCACTCTACTTGTTATTTAATCAAGCCAAAATAAAATACAGGAATGTAACTAATTTATACTACGATTTTATGAACTAACTAATTATCAAGTGACAAGAATATTGTTGTGTATTCAGTAGAGACAAGTATTCCAGGGTTGTGATCAATTCACCACTCGTATAGCATTCTAATTAACTCTCCCTTTCATATAATTCACTCACAGTTGCTAATTAATCGATAATTGCTCTCGTACCCTTCTCCCGAAGTACTACTCGCCTATTATCAATAGATTAATGCCTATATTCCTATGAAATTAATCTATTAGAACGCACTAATATTACGGTGTTTAATTAAGCACGGTGACTAGGTATATTCTTATCCTAACCACAAG
Organism: Nicotiana paniculata; assembly: GCA_005239505.1. Taxonomy (NCBI): domain Eukaryota; kingdom Viridiplantae; phylum Streptophyta; class Magnoliopsida; order Solanales; family Solanaceae; genus Nicotiana; species Nicotiana paniculata. Next base: position 876 of record ML320918.1, on the reverse strand, counting down.
TCCGCTCCCCTGAAGGGTTAAGATCGCTCTCTCTTCAATTCTTCTCCAATATATATACGACTTTCCCAAGCATAACATAGATAGTATATAGAACCTAACTGCTGGCCAGACAATTAAGCAACTAAATGCAGAATTGAAGAAACAACCATATATTGAGTGAACTATAATCAAGGTTAAATTAATGTCGAATAACAATATTCATGGCTAAACCACAACCCCAGAACAATGTGTGTTTATCCACTCATACTAAAATCACACAATTGCATAATTCTTGAATGAATTGTAAATACTAGAAAAAGATGAAGAAAACTAAGAAATCCTTTGCTCCCTAATGATCCTGTGTGTATCTTCTTTCCAAAAATGGCATCCCTTTCAAGTTGTGTTTTTGGGTCTATTTATATGTTTGGGATAAACCCTAAACGTGTAGGAGACTTCTATTCAAACCGAGAAACACTTAAAACCTTCAAAACTCGGAATTGACCGGACTAGGGACCCCAGGAGTTAAGCCCCAAACGCCCAGCTATAGCCTGGGCAGGCCTGGCGTTTGGGCTCTAACGCCCAGCTAACGCCTGGGCAGGCCTGGAGTTTGGGCTCTAACGCCCAGCTAACGCCTGGGCAGNGGTCACTCCTTTTCGACTCTTGAGCGTATTTTTGACGTTTATGCATCCATTTAGCTCGGCTTCCATCTCCAATTCACCTACACATGAAATAGACTCCATTATTCACATATGACGTGTATTTTTATCACAAAAGCACATAAAATGTAAGATACATAATGCTTAAAGCTATGGATTCTAGCGACGCATCAACACACCACACTTAGACTCTTGATCGTCCTCGAGCAAATGGGACAATCTATTACCCTTCAACACGTAC
>MDKI01046136.1:0-57714 GCA_005239505.1 Nicotiana paniculata | reverse complement strand
AAAAGAACCCAACAACTAAATGGGACAAATTATAAAATAGAAAATACTTTATTGACACCATATCTTCAAAGAGCAGAATGCCTGTAATTATAATACAGACCTACACCAAACACCTTTATCACTATTTTAAACACGAACGATAGATATGGACAAATTGACAAAGCCATTAACATCAACATCATGAGTTTCTCTTTCCCTAATCATCTATATACGCTGCATATATTAATTCAGTGGAGGCATGAGAATAGTTAAAAAATACAAAAGTCTCATACATTAGCTCATAGAGTATGATCCACAGTAAGTAATCAAGTGACGTTAGGAGCTAATACGTATAGTCATAACCTCATAACAAATCAAACCCGAAGATAAAAGTCAAAATACATACCTAGCCGTGCGTGAATTGGCTAAAAACTCCAAATAAATAGCTTGACAAAAGGTCCAAATAAAGCTCAGTGTGACAATAAGAGCAACGACAGCAATCCACAGAAAAATCAACTCCGAACGAGAAGCAACAGAACCTCAGTTTCCTTTTGATTTTTTGTCCGATTTTTCTGTTGTTTTCTATCTCATCGACGGCTGAGTGTAAAATGAAAAGAGGGAGGAGGACGGAGTTGATTCTTCTTTTTATGTTGAAGATCAAAGAGTAATGGAGGTGGTGAAGGAGAAAATAAAAAGGGCAGCGACAGTGTCATGAAATCATCGCCGACCGTCAACTCCGACGACTACAATGATGGCTAATCTAAGTCGGGGCTCCCATAGCAGCAGTTTTAGGACAATATTTGAAAGTTTCAGCCACGTCCATTGTCATTTGTCACTGTTGGTCGCCACTTTTCGGCGAGACCTACCTCTTTCGGTGTGATTCAATTATCTCGTGCACAGATCTGTGAGAACGAGATGAGGAAGGAGGTGAGGGGAAGAGAGGTCATGGGTGAATGAACAGAATGCCGGTTGTCCAGTCCGGCGGCTGTCCCTTCTTTACAGATTAGGGCGGGGGTCCCCTCAGCTGCTGCTAGGTGAAGGGAGATGACTTGGTGCTAGTGTGTTTTTGAGAGAGTTCTTTGGAGGAGATGAAGAGGAAAGGTCAGGGGGAGTGAGGCGGTTGTCTCCCTTCTTCAGATGGGGGGGTCCTATCTCTATTTAGGTTTAGGTTATGTTTTAATGGGGGGGAACGGGTCGGTAGGCGGGTCGCGGGTCCTATCTCTATTTGGACACCCCTCTTTTCTCATTCTTTTAGCCACTTTTAGGCTCAATTTTTTAATTTAAATCCTACTTTTGGCTAACCTGTTTATTTATTTTACCTAATGATGGACTAATGCAACTAACTAATTAATTAATCTATGAATGCAATTTTTGATTTTTTAGAAGATGCATTTACAATGAAATTAAATTCTAAAAAGAAGTTTAAAATCTAACATGCTAATGAAATCAAGATTCGAACATTTTTTTTATGATTTTTATTTTATTTTATGATTTTAGAATTATTAAACGTGCATGGAATGCAACTAAATAAAGAAAAGTTCCTAAAATTTATTAAAACTATTTTTGATTATTTTAAGAGTAATTTCCTTGTAGGGCAAAAATTGGGTGTTCACAGACTCTATAAATACTTGATGTATTTCTGCTGAAATTCGAGACGCACAAAGTTGTAGTGAATCAAAGTCTGAAAGAAAAATTCCCAGAGATATTTTGCAAGCAGAATTACTGTGCGATGAAAAGGCTACAGTTCAACTAGAAGAACCAATTTCATTAGATTGATTATTTAGTCTAGTTGATTGTAGTAGGAGCTTTAATATTGTATCTTTTCAGCTTTCATAGAAGAAATTGTAATAGGTACGTATATTTTTCAAGTTAGAGTTAGCTTGAAGTCTGTAGAAATTAGCTAGAGGCTAGTTGATACAAAGAGGATTAGAGTTAGTCCTGGGATTAGAAAAGAGTTTATTTTGTAAGTCCGTTTGGCTGAGAGTTTTTACTTAAGTGTTTGAGCAAATCCTACTAAGGAGTAGGTCGTGTTTTTTCACCTTTTGAGCCAGGTGTTTTCCACGTAAAATATCTGTGTCTTTACTTTATTGCTTTATTATTCTGCAAATAGTAGTAAGTAGTACACCAAGAAGAACCAGGTTCTTCTTATTCGACAGCACTCGAAAATTGGGTACTGCACAATTAACTTATAATATTGTGTAGTATTGAAGTATAAAACAACAATATTTTACTCAAAACCTTATGTTAAATTATGTTCTAAAGATTGTTGCAATATTTGGGCTATAAGCCGTGTTTGGGGCCTCGTGCTGATCTTTTTAGACCCCTTGGGGGATTTTACTGCAGTTTTCCTCACCGTGTATTGATGATTTAACTCAGTCGCATTGTGTTTACTGTTTTCGAAACTCAGCCTGATTTACACTACTTTGAGATTTAAAAATTATGTTTTGGGTTGAGTACGTCGTTTCACTAATTCGCCCGAGGGGCTTTTGGGAGGATCTACTGAGTGAGGCCAAGGGCCTCTTTGTGAGGATATGATACGCCGCGAGGTGGATTGATATTAGCACTTGGGCTGAAGGAGCCCCTCCGGAGTCTGCACACAATCCCAGTGAGCGCACCGAGTGCCGAGTGACAAGTTATTGGGAGGCATGAGTGACTGTGAGGTATACCCGAGGGGCTGATTATTAGTGATGGTGAGGTATGCCTGAGGGGCTGATTATGAGTGACTGTGAGGCATGTCCGAGGGGCTGATTATGATATATGTTTTTGCCCGAGGGGCTACTTATGATTTTACCACTTTCGCTCTGAACTTATGAAATATGTTTTGCCCGAGGGGCCTCTTTATGATTTATTTCATTTTCATACTAAATATTTCAGTTTGAAGTTGTTGGAAATATACATTTTTCAAAGAATTTTTCTGAAGTTGGTTTTAAGGCATGATGATTTCATATATCTATGTTTATACTGTTGGAAAGAAAGGTTGTGCATATGTTTCATAGATTCATGTGTTTTCTTGCCGCTTAGACTTGATTTATTTTCATTACTAGTGAGTTGGCGTACTCACATTACTCCCTGCACCCCTGTGTGCAGATTCAGGTGCAGATACCGAGCATTAGCTATCTATTCCGTGCGGAGCCAGCGTGCGGGATATAGAGGTAGTTGTTCAGCGTCCGCAACATCTCTGTTTTCCCTTCTTGTTGTATCTAGCTAGTTATTCGGAGGTTTTGTATTATAATAGTATAACTTTTTGGCTTATCTCTCTTAGATGCTCATGACATGTTGGCTCTGGGTTTTGGGGTTTGTTGAACTACTTATTGGCCTAATGTATTTAGTAGATTCTTTATATCTTATGAAATGTTTGAAATTGGTTGGGATTTTTAAGGAAACTATAAATATGTGATTATTGGCTAGCCTAGTTCCACGATAGGCGCCATCACGGCCAGTTTATGCTTTGGGGTCGTGACATTTTCACTCTTCTTTACACTGAGCCTTTGATGATTAATGTTGGATAAATGTTTTATGCGATATTTTTAAATGGAAACTGGAGATTTATGAAATACTCGGAGATTTAAATTCCTGACTTGATTTACTTATTTCCACAGTCACTTATTATACGGATTTTCATGATTTATAAATGCTCGTCACTGCACTCATGTTTTTAGATACTTTGGTTACTTACTTAGTTGGCGTACTTACGTTACTCCCTGCACCTTGTGTGCAGATTCAGGTACCGGGGCAGAGCGATAGTTGAGTTCCCCCATTTAGAGCATTGTTCGGAGATTGTGAAGTAGATGTTCGGCGTCTGTAGCCTACTCTTTCTCCTTCCTACTCTATCATTTGTACTTTACATTCTCAGGATTGTTGTAGTAGAGAATTTTCTTTAGGATGTATCACTTCTTAGATGCTCATGACGGTTGACTCCAGATGTTGGGACTGTGCTTAGATGTTCTAATCATTTTTATTGTATTTGAAATGCTTAAGAAACATAATTATTATGAAAATTGCGGATATTTGATGTATTAAATGGAAACTTATTTTTATTAATTACAGTGAATTGTCTAGCCTAGTATCACGATAGGTGTCATCACAGCCATTTTAGTTTTGGGGCCGTTATGGGAGGGAGTGGGTGGAATTTCTCATTTGCAAGATCTGGGTTCGCATTTGCGATCCCCTTAGTTTCGCATTTGCGGACATACTATTCGCATTTTTTAAGGCAGCAGGAATGTGAAGACTTCGCATTTGCGATGGTTTATTCACATTTACGAGATTTGCGTCTGGACTTAAGCTAAGTTAGACGGGATTTCTCTCCTTCTTTTAAATTTTCAAACTTAGAAACCCTTATGGCGATTTTCCCAAGAGCCTTTCTTTCCCAAATCATTAGTAAGTGATTTTAACCTACTTTCTTTAATTTTTCCATTACTTTTCATAAGATTTCAACCTAAAATCTAGGATTTTCATGGTGGAAATTGGGGATTTGGGAAGAATTAGGAATTTTTGTAAAATTAGAATTTAAACCTCAAATTGAGGTCGGATTTTGAAACAAATCATATAACCGGCTTGGGGGTGAATGGGTAATCATGATTTGGTTTGTATTTCGCATTTAGACCAAGCGGGCCCAAGAGTTGACTTTTGTTGATTTTTGAAATAATGGCTTAAATTGAATCTTTTTCATTCGTGGATAGTTCCTAAGGCTTATTTTGAATCGTTTGGTTGATAATTTGCTAGATCTGGTTTGTTCAGAGGATTTTTCGAAAGGCAAAGCCGTGGTTGAGCTTTGAGTTGGTCTTTAGAGTGAGGTAAGTGTCGTGGTTAACCTTGACTTGAGGGATCAGGACTTGTTTGTTATGTGCTACTTTTTCAAATGTTGGGTACAACGTATATGTGAGGTGACGAGTACTTATGCATTGTTGTCGGGTTAAAGCATGCAGGTGGGATTTGTTCCTTGTAACTTATTTCTTTCTTTGATCATGACATCCATGCTTAGACTAGTTAATTATTATGTTGATCGTTCTTTTTGCATTTATGGGCTATCTGTGATAATTGAGTATTGTTTCTGAAGTAGAGATTCGGATTGTGGAACCATTGTTGGCATAAGACTTGATCTTGCTTATTCTATCTCCATGTTGTTATATGTTCATTGTTACATGGTAAGGGAGAGTGTTAATGAACGAAGGGTGATGTCGTGCCATATTTGAGAGTTAATGCAGGTAGGATGATGTCGTTTCGTATCTATTATTTCATGATGAAATTGAGAGTAAAAGCACGAAGTGTGATGTTGTCCCGTATTTATCATTTTATGGTGAGGTTGAGAGTAAAACAGAAAGAGTGATGCCGTGAAGTTTTATTCATTATGTTTTGTTCTTTTTGTCAGTTGAAGGTTTATTGATCGATTCTTGTTATCTTCCCCTGTTGTAGTTACTGTATCTTGTACCCCTTTTGCATGTCCCCTCCCAATAGTACTTGTTAATTCTTTATTGTTATCTTGTACGTATATTTTCATAAGTTCAGGCTTATTTACGTGGGTGTCCTGTCATAGTCTCGTCATTACCTCGTCGAGGTTAGCCTCGACACTTACGGAGTACATTGGGTCGGTTGTACTCATACTACACTTTTCACTTCTTGTGAAAATTTGGATATCGGTCCCGGCTGTCCGTGAGGCGTATCAACTCGGATTGGCATTTGGAGACTCGAGGTAGATCTGCTGGCATCCGCAGGCCTTGAAGTCCCCTTCCATTTCCCATATTTACTGTTCTTTTCATTCGAGACAATTGTATTTATTTCAAGCACCTATTTGTAGAGACTCTAGAAGCTCGTGAACTTGTGACTCCAAATCCGGGTTGTGCTTAGATTATATTGGTTTTTATGTCATTTCGTACTCCGTTTTAGTTTCATTTCGGTTTAATTGGTTTTACTTATTTGAATTGATTAAAATTGGCTTAAAGATCCTCTAAAGTCGGATTGCCTAGCAAGTGAAACGTTAGGCGCCATCACGATCCCGAAGGTGGGAATTGCGGCTCGTGACAAACAACTTTTTCTTTTTAAAGAATTTTTAAAAATACAGCAAATAACTAAATTCACTGCAGCCTGCAAATAAGTTTCTATACAATTTTGATCAATTGTATTAATGTCCTTACCTTGTGTAGTGGTTTAATTAATACTACATATTTCCTTGTGATTGTATTTGCTTAGTAGGTGTTAATGCAAAACATAGAGGGTCCATTGGATATTATTTATTAGCCGATCTACATAGGGATAGTAAGACCCGGGCGCCTCTCCATTTTCTATTATTTTTCGTTTTGAAAAATTTTATAGCCCTCCTTTTGGATTTCATTGCATATCGTATGATATACACTTGCTTCTCATATATTTTAATTTTTTTTTGTAACAATTTCTTTAACTTATTTATGATTATTAATACAATTTTCATGTTCAAGATTAAAACACATACATGTAATTTAGAATGGAGAGATCTCGTTCATTCCATCACTCCTCGGCGATAGAAAGTTATAATGCAAAAGCTCCGGGGTTTGTAGAGTGCTATTCAAAATTTATTCCATTTAAAATGACAGCTATTTGATGCGTATTGTCCTCCGTTAGTGCTAACTATAGCAGCTACAAAATTGCGGTAAAAGGTATCAAGCAGTTCAATACAAACTTTTGCTTTCTTATTTTCGAATATTTTTCTCTAAAAGGGAGAAGAGCTAATCACAAAAACCTCCCTTGAGATGTAGGATTATAATACTATTTAACATGGTTTTAAATATGGCAACTTTTTTTTTTTATTGAATTTTTATAAATACATCAAGTAACAAAATTTATTGCAGTCTGCAAATAAGTTCCTATACAATTTTGAGCAATTGTATAAACGTCCTCACTCTCTAAGATTACGTAAGATGAGTACAATTAAAAATTCAAGTTATTTTTTTATTTTTAAGTAGATAATTTAATACAAGTGCTGAAACCAACAACGTAAATAATTATAACAACTTCCCAAGGTTGGAAATACGTTGTCACGAACTCTAACTCAATACATTTAATGATCTCAAAGATCGAATATACAATATTGTTCGAATAAGAGTTGACAGTACAATAAAATGGAAAGACTCCAAGAGATTGCAATGACCAAGCAGCTATACCTTGAATCCTTGCGTTCAAGACACTAACTTTGCTCGAGTTCGATATCCCAAATATCTGGCTCTGCACATTTTTTAGTATGAGTACACAACGATCAGTACCCAGTAGGTAATTAACCTCGATGGAGTAGTGAAAAGGTATAATCAAGACACTCACTAGTCAAGTAACATGTACAATATAGTAATATACAATAGTACTGGAAAACAACTAGAAATGATAGCAACAAAATCAACCAGTAATATAAATAGCAAGGCAACAAGAACACCATCATTATTGGCCAAACAACTAAGGAACACAAGCCCAACAAATTAATCAACTCCTTCAAATATAAACCTTTCACATATAATTATTTCAAATAAATATCTTTCGAATATAGTTCTTTCCAATAAATATCTTTCGAATATATTTCTTTCAAACAAATATCTTTCGAATATAATTCTTTCAAAAAAAATATCATTAGAAACTAATTCTTTCAAATAGAAGTCACTCTGTGACACCTCATTTCATAATCATAAAACACGGGACTCATCCCACTTTTATATTTTTATGGAACCTCGTGTCCATATTGTTATCACAACCGCACGGACAACTCACGTGCCAAAATATTAATATATGAGACCCGCACGAACAACTCACACGCCACTAATAAAATCATCATTTACTCACGGCAACTCGTTCCCACATCTCATTTCAAAACACACGGACAACTCACGTGCCAATATCATAATCGTTATATACCCATGGCATCTCGTGCCAACATTTCATATCACAACCACACGGACAACTCATATGCCAATAACATGTTCTGCCCGGCAATAGCAACAGGCTCACAATCTCAACATGTATCATACTATTATTAAACTTACTGAATTAACAAAAAAGGTTGCACAAGATATAAAAGTAATCACAAGGAAATCACAACATCACGTGAAAATCACTAGCACAATAACCCCACATCATCACATAACATCCCTCACAATAGCCACCCTTATCACTCCTATAATAGCCTCATTTATCCCTCCACCCTTAGGACTCGGCGCGTTAGAGTAAGTTGGAAGAATTTGAAGTTCATAAGTTGATCCTATGTGTTTTGGGTTGCGATTCTTAGTTTGAATATTTTTTTTCGCATTTTGAGGGTGCGAGCTAGTCCATTTTATGTTTACAAACTTGTTGGTATGTTTGGCCAGGGCCTCGGGGCCCCCGGATGCAATTCGAACGATGCGCAGAAGTCGTTTGGCCTTGGGTGATCAGGTGAAGCATCTAGCTTCTGGTGCAATCGCATATGCGAAAGGCATCCGCATGTACGAGCTCGCATAAGCGAGCCAAAAGCCGCACAAGCGGCCCAGTATAGGCAGCCCAGAAACCACAAATGCGGACAAGGAGACTGTAGATGCGCGACCGCAGAAGAGAGAGCTTGCGCAGGTGCGACTCATTTGCCACAGGAGTGGCATCGTAGAAGCGAGCCCTCATTCCTCAAATGCAGACTTAGGCAAGCCAAGAGAGGAATGCATCTGCGGAGCCGTAGATGTGAAAGCTCTGGCAGTGAGGTCCATTTATTTCGGACTTAGGTCATTTTTGGTTCATTTATTTCACTCCATGGAGCGATTGTGGATCTTTCTGGAAAGATATTTCCACCTAGTTATTGGAGGTACGTAATTTCTATCTGATGTAAGTGAAATATATAGATTATGGGTGTGTTTTAACATATAATATTGTGAAAATTATGGGTTTAGATGAATAACCATAGATTTTAATAAAAATGGGATTTACCCATGAGAATGGTTATGGGATTGAGTGAAAAATATATATCTGAGTTCGTGAGGTTATGGGTAACAACTTACTTCAAACAATTTCGGAATCCGGGCATGTAGGCCCGGGGTGAATTTTAGGAATACTTTAATTGGGGTTGGGTAATCACTCTAATATTTAGAATATGATCTTTTGAACATGTATTGATTAATTTATACAATATTTGATTAGTTTTGGATTTTTCGGCACCGAGTTGAGGATTTAGAATGAAATATTGGGCCGGAAAGTGAGCTATGACACGAGGTAAATCTCTTGTCTAACATTGTAAGAGGGAATTCAACCCATAGGTGATTTAAATTAATAATTTCTTCTAGTTGTGGGAGCTACGTACGCACGGGGTAACGAGAGTCTGTGCGTAGCTACTAATTATGTTTATCTCCGGGTAGTTTAGGACCCAAATCATGAAATACTTGAAATGTTTGCACCCTAATTGTTAATTAGTTTGCCTAAATTATATTGACACTTGATATATGAATTGTAAAATTCCGAATTTCACTTGCTTGAGTTTTGGCGGGTTACTTGACCCGCTGATAGAAATTGTGCTTCTTTGTGTATTAGACTCGTAATTACTTTTAAATCGGATGTTCATACAGTATACTCTCTTCTTGTGGAGCGGGTCGAACGCCTTGGTAGTAGAATAGATGCATCTAAGGATCGTGTCGCACGTCCTTCGGCAGTTGTACATGTTATTCTAGATTGGGTCACACGACCTCGGCATAAATCGTGCTTAATAATACTCAGAGCCTAATCATACTTGATATTATTTTGTGGCTTGTGAGGTTACACTTATTAATGACAGGAATTTACTTGGAATTGATTAATTTTTGAGAGAATTATTTGTTCCTGCTTTTTAATGAGTTATAATTATTATTTACATAACTCATGGTTATTTAGAATTTTTGTATTCATATTGTTAGCTCATAGTAAGTATCTAAGTCGACCCCTTATTACTACTTCTTCGAGATTAGACTAGATACTTACTAGGTACATGTTGTTCATGTACTCACACTACACTTCTACATTAATCTTGAAGGATCTGAGGCAGGTGCATATGGCAGTACTATCGGCGCGTATCCCAGATATCCCGAGACCTAGTGGTGAGAAGCTTCCTGACCCATTCTGCAGCCCCTAGAGTCTCTCTTTGTATTGATATTTTGTCTACTTTAATTCAGACAATAGTTAGAGTTTGTATATTCTACTAGTTCCCATAAACTTCTGACACCAGGTCTTGGCACACACACTAGAAGATTTTATGCTTTTGGAGTACTTATATCCTCATGATTGCCATTTGTCGTGTTCATTTCAGTTATTAAATTTTCCACTCCTTAATTTATTATTAAATAGAATTTAATTACTTGAAAAAACTTATTAAAAGAGAAATAACATGGTTTAGTTCACCGTTGGCTTGCCTAGCAGCGACGTTGGGCGCCATCACGACCTATAAGGAAATTGGGACGTGAAATTATCACTCCTATAGGCACCCTTAGAACTCCTATAATATCCTCCCTTATCGCTCTGTTTAATAGATTCCCTTATCACTCCACCCAGACAATATCCCAATATACATAACAACAGTGAAATGCCGCCTGTATGCTCGCATAATATCAACAGTGGGATGCAACCCTTATACGATGTATAACAGTAACCCAAATTACAAAAAAATTCACACATAATATTATCACAACAACACAATATAACCATGTAACGACACGTCCGATCGTTTTGAGAGTTGTAGCCCCGTTCTCCCTTTTTTACTCATTTTTTGTGATTTTCTTTTGTTTTATGACTTATCGGGTTAGATGATTCAGTTCCGGATACAATTCAGAGTGAATTGAGATACTTAGTATCTTAATTGAATGCTTAAGTTGGAAAGATTGACTGGATATTGATTTATATGTAAACAACCTCGGATTTGAATTTTGATGGTTCCGTTAGCTCCTTCAGGTGATTCTGGACTTAGGAGCATGTCTGGATTGTGATTTGGATGTTTGACCGGGAGGTGGACTTTTTGATATCAGGGTCGAATTCCATTTCCGAAAGTTGGAGTAGGTTTGTGGTGTCATTTGTTTATTTTGTGCAAAACTTGAGGTCAATCGGACGTGGTTTGATAGGTTTCGGCGTCGTTTGTAGAATTTGAAAGTTTCAAAGCTCATTAGGCTTGAATTGGGGTGTGATTCGTGTTTTATATGTTGTTTGAGGTGATTTGAATGTTCGACTAAGTTTGTATTGGGTTGTAAGACTTGGTAGTATGTTTGATTGAGGTCTGGAGGGCCATTGGAGGCCGAATTTGATAAATTTGATATGGTTAGACTCGTGAGTGAATGGGATTTCAGGTTTTGTGACTTTTCTCGAATTTCGAGACGTGGGCCCGAGGGTCAGTTTGAGCCAATTTCGAGTTTTGAGCTATAATTTAGCAAGTTCTTGTAGAATTGATTCCTTTAGCCCATATTGATTGTATTGTACTGCTTGTGGCTAGATTTAGGACATTTGGAGACCGATTCGCGAGGCAAAGGCATATCGGAGTAGAGTTTTGCTTGGATTGAGGTAAGTAACAAATTTAAATCTGGTCCTGAGGGTATGAAACCCCAGATTTTGTGTTATATGATTGTTTTGGATGTGACACACATGCAAGGTGACGGGCCTGTGGGCATGCACCATGTGAATAATGACTTGGTCCATTCCGTGAAAATAAAAATCTGAATAAACTTGTTGTTAGATATATGCCCTCCATGTGTTATAGAAATTTGATTGTGAATCATGTTAGAGACCATGTTTAGGCTAAGTGTTGGTACTGTTGGGACCCACAGAGGTCGTTTTACATGTTGAATTAACTGCCAAATGCTATTTGTACTCAGTCTCAACTTTTATTCGTATATCATATCTCAGTCTCTATTATTCTTGTTGATACATCATATTATTTCTGTTTGGGCTAATTTTCCTGATTTCTGAGAGCCCGAGAGACTGGAGAGATTGATAACTAAGTGAGTGTAACGACCCGACTGATCGTCTTGCGTTATCGGACCCCGTTCCCCTAAATTAAAATTCCTATAGCGGCTTATTGTGATATATGACTTGTGGGGGTGGGTGGTTCGGGACCCGGAAGTGTTTAGAGTGATATAGGAACACTTAGTTCCTTAAGGTTGGCTTTTAAAGCTAAGTTTGACTTTGGTCAACATTTTGAGTAAATGACCTCTGATTCGAGTTTCGATGGTTCCGGTATCTTCGTATGATGATTTCGGACATGGGCGTATGTTCGGAATGGGTATTGGATGACCCGGGAGCATTTCGCCGCCCAACAGCGAAATAAGTGTTTCCTTAAGTTCATATTGTGGTTTGTGATGTGTTTTTGTGTTATCGAAGTCCAAACGTAATTCCGAGAATGAGAATAGTTTTGTTATGTCATTCATGACTTGCTCGCAAAATTTTGTGTCATTCCGAGTAGTATAGGTCAATTCGGCGCATTTGTTAGCGAATTCAAGAAACTTAAAGTTCCTAAGTTTGATTCTAGGGGTTTTGAGGTGTGATTTTGAGTCTTAGCATTGTTTTGGGTGTTTAAAAGGCTCGAGCGAGTTCGTATTATGATTTGGGACTTGTTGGTATATTTGGACGGGAGCTCGGGTAGGCCGAGGTGCCTCTCGGGCACCAGACGAGGCCAAAAACCAGCTGAAGCAATTGATAGTGCACCTGTTCTGGTGTGACCGCAGGTGCAGTTGCCCAGTCGCAGGCGCGAGATCGCTCATGCGGTCCCAGCCTCACAAGTGCGGCTTCAGGTGAGGCTTCCCATTTCTCGTAGGTGCGGAAAATATCCACAGGAGCGGAGCCGCAGGTGCGAGCTCCTTTCCGCATATGCGAGACCAGGCCCCTTGTCCCATTTCCGCAGGTGCGAGACCGCAGGTGCGAAACCACAGCTGGGAAGTGTGTTTTAAAATGGGACTTAAACTATTGTTGGGCATTCTTCTTCTTCCTTCAGGTGATTTTTACGCATGCAAGAGAGACAAACGACCTAGCCATTTTGAGGTAAGTAATTCCTACCATAAACTTATTCTAATACTTGGATTCTTAGGTAGATTAACTCATTAATTAGTGAAAATTCAAGGGTTAGAGTAAAAACCTAGGTTTTATAAAAATTAGGAGAATTACCAAAGAATTTTCCATGAAATCACACAAAAACTATGTATTAATAATCCTTAGGCTATGGGTAATTGATTCCTTCGAAAATTTCCGGAAACCGAGTATGTGGGACCGGGGGGTGTATTTTAGGATTTTTCAAAGTAAGTTGAAATAACTAAATAAATAGGAAAATTCCATACTTTTGAGTATAAATTGATATATTTGTATAACATTTGGCTAGTTTCGAGTCCTTGGGTGTCAAGTTTGGAGTTTCAGGCGCGTTCTTGACCCGAAGAGTAGTTTTGACACGACGTGAGTCTCCTTTCTAACCATGTAAGAGGGAACTGTCCCCCTAGATTATTTAAATGACTATGTGCTAATGTTTGTGGGGGATACGTACATACAAAGTGACGAGAGTCCGTATGTAGCGACTATTATTGTTATGTCCGGGTAGTTAGGCCTACACCATGCCTTGTGTTTTTCCTTGAAGTGAACTATATGCTTGATGAATTAATGTTATATGTGTCTTGTTTCCCTGAGATCATGGAATTTGAGAACTTTAAAGGAATTGTTCACTGAAAAGTAATTTATGAAGAATATTGTGTGGATTGTGTGTGCATGTGACCGCTTCGCAATTTATATTCCGCGAGCGGAGTGTTATTTCCCCCACTCTCATGGGAGCGGGCCGTATGCCACGGAGATATTGAAAGATATATTATGGTTTTGGTTGTTCGACCCTTGGCAGTGCACATATATGATTATGATGATGTCTCAGGCCGGTTGTCCTCATCCTGTATGCGCATGCTAAATTGTTAATGATTTTCACGGATATTGAGTGGGCAGATATTTTAAAAAGGAAGACAAAGTAATAATTGCTTATTTACTTCCACTATTTATTTGAATTACAGTTATCTTTAATGTTTACTGTTTTGATTATCCTCGTATGCCTATTACTGATATTATATCTTGTTTAATTATTTTGTTGGACCTTAGTGAGTGTCAAGTCGACCTTTCGTCACTACTTCTTCGAGGTTAGGCGGGATACTCAATGGGTACATATTTGTTTATGTACTCATGCTATGCTTCTGTACTTAATTGTAAAGTTTCTAAGGCTGGTGCATCTGGTTATCAGGCAGGAGCTCGATTATGAGTATAGATTGGACCTGACTTCACGGTGAGCTGCCTCTCCTGACGATCCTCGGTAGCACCATGGAGTTTATTTTGTTATTCCCGTTTATTTCTTCCAGACAGTGGAACAATTATATTATATCTTTTGAATATTCTGTTAGTATGCCCGTAGGACTTGTGACACTAGTTCCTGGCACACACGTGGTAGATATTATGGTTTGCGGGTCTGTATAAATATATTGGCTCACGTCTCTTTATGACTGTTCTTGGTTAAACTGGCTAATTATATTTTTAAATTAATATTTTGAACTTTAAAACTTGGCACGTGTTGGGTTGTTTCATCAAATATGGCAGAATCCTTTGTAATCTAAGTGTTGGCTTGCCTAACCCCGGTGTTGGGTGCCATCACGACCGGAGTTAGGATTTTGGGTCATGACAACATGGTATAAGAGCTCTAGGTTCACGTAGGTCTCACGAGTCACGGGAAAACCCAGTAGAGTCTTGTGGATCGGTACGGAGACGTCTGTACTTATCTTCAGGAGGCTACAGGGTGTTAGGAAACCTCTCCTTATTTTTATTCTATCGTGCAGTCGATGATTTACTAAATCTCATTCTTCTATTCTCTCAGAGTTTGTGAGGACGTGTGCATCCGATGTTCCAGACTCGGGAGGGGGCGCTACCCCTGTTGTCCGAGGCCGTGGCAGAGGCCGGGGGAGGGCACCGGCCCGAGGTAGGGGACGAGGGTGTCTCAGAGCTATTCCAGTTGCACCACCACCAGAGGATCCTACTATAGAGGAGCAGGGTGAGGTACCCCCAGCAGATCCTACTCTAGTAGATTTTATGACGGCGCCAGGCTTCCAGGAGATCATAGGCCGTATGATGCGGTTTATGGACACTATGTCCCAGGCTCATTTATTTCTAGCAGATCCTGCCACATCTCAGGCGGGAGGGGGAAGACTCCTACCGCCCAGGCTACAGGCCAGGCATTAGCATTACATCATACCCCGGGTACACTGCCCGTGGGTGGAGTTCAGCCTGTAGTAGCAGCACCTGAGCCTAGACCAGTTGCGGACGGCGATCCGCATAAGTTATTGGATATATGGAATCGATTGCACCCTCCAGTATTTGGGGGTGAGCGAGGCGAGGATGCCTAGGATTTTGTTGATAGGTGTAGGGACAGGCTGCACAATATGAGGATATTAGAGTCCCATGGAGTGGAATTCACTACCTTCCAATTAGAGGGCAGAGCTCGCAGATGGTGACAGTCATATATTCTCAGCACGCCAGCATATTCTCCTCCTACCACTTGGGAGTAGTTCACTCAGATGTTTCTAGACAGGTCCCACCCTCTGAGAGGGAAAATCTGCGGTATCAGTTTGAGCAGCTGGAGCAGGGACAGATGTCAGTGCTAGATTATGAGGCTAGATTCTCAGAGTTGTCTCGCCACGCACTCATGATATTACCTACTGATGCCGAGAGAGTGCGGAGATATGTAGTGGGGCTGCACTCAAGTATTAGGGAAAACATGGCCCGAGAGGTAGAGATGGGGACTCCCTATCAGCTGGTGGTCGAGATAGCTCGTCGTATTGAGGGCTATCGATCTAGAGGCAGAGAGCAGGGTTAGCAGGACAAGAGATCCAGATTCTCCGGAGATTTCAGAGGTGCCCCAGTTAGAGGCATATGTTAGTTTGGTAGAGTTCAGCCCAGCAGGCCTCCAAATTCAGTACCCCCACCACCTCCCCGAGGTGTTCCAGCGAGGCCTCATTTCAGCTCCATGCCAGAGCGTTCCTACCACCCTTCAGCCATTCATAGTTCACCCAGTGGTTATTCCAGTCATCCGAGATCCCCCAGTCCCTACATCAGTGCTATACCAAAGAGTACGCATCATTATCCGGCCATTCAGGGTTACTCTTCGGGGCAGCAGGCTATGATACCTGGAGGTTGTTATGAGTGTGGGGATCCAGATCATATGAACATTCACTGTCCCAGGTTTCGGGGAAAAGCAGTGCATTAGGGTTATCAGCCCATGGGCCCAGCACCAGCCATCAGGCCACCTAGAGGTGGAGGACAGGTCGGCAAGGGTCGTCCTAGAGGTGGAGGACAGTCAGGGGGAGGTCAGCCAACTCCTGTTCATTCTGGTGGAGCTCAGTCTTCTGATGCTCCAGCTAGATTCTATGCTATTCCGGCCAGATCAGATGCAGTGGCCTCAGACGCCGTGATTACAGGTATTATTTCAGTATGTGGTAGAGAGGCATCAGTGTTATTTGATCCAGGATCCACCTATTCATATGTTTCAGTATTATTTGCTCATTTTCTGGATGTTCCTCGTGAGTCCTTAGGTTCTCCTATATATGTCCACTCCTGTGGGTGATTCTGTGGTGGTAGACAAGATCTATCGGTCTTGTGTAGTCATCTTTTGTGGGCTCGAGACCCGAGCGAACCTTCTATTGCTTGACATGGTTGATTTTGAGGTTATTCTGGGCATGGATTGGCTATCTCTGTACCATGCCGTGCTAGATTTCCATGCCAAGACAGTTACTTTAGCCATGCCCGAGTCGCCTAGGCTGGAGTGGAGAGGTTCGTCAGTTAGTGCAGCTAGCCGGGTTGTTTCATTCCTGAAGGCTCGACACATGGTCGAGAAGGGATATCTGGCATATCTTGCTTACGTGCGATACACCACCGCCGAGTCTCTGACGATTGATTCAGTGCCAGTGGTTCGAGAGTTTGCTGATGTATTTCCTTCAGACCTTCCAGGCATGCCTCCGGATCGTGATATTGATTTTTGTTCTGATTTAGCTCCAGGCACCCAGCCTATATCTATTCCTCCGTACCGTATGGCTCCAAAATAGTTGAGGGAGAAACTTGAGGAGTTTTTGGCTAAGGGGTTCATCATACCGAGTGTATCACCGTGGGGTGCTCCAGTTCTATTCGTGAAGAAGAAGGATGGGTCCATGCGGATGTGTATTGATTACCGCTAGTTGAACAAGGTCACCATTAAGAACAAGTATCCTTTGCCGCGCATCGATGATTTGTTTGACAAGTTTCAGGGTGCTCAGGTGTTTTCTAAGATTGATTTGAGATCGGGATATCATCAGTTGAAGATTCGGGCCTCAGACGTTCCGAAGACTACTTTTCGTACGAGATATGGCCATTATGAGTTCCTAGTGATGTCCTTTGGCTTGACTAATGCCCCAACAGAATTTATGTACTTGATGAACTGGGTGTTCAGGCAGTGTATTGATTCCTTTGTCATTGTCTTCATTGATGACATTTTGATTTACTCACATAGCCCGGGGGAACACGAGCAGCATTTGAGGGTTATGCTCCAGACTTCGCGAGAACAGAAGCTATATGCTAAGTTCTCCAAGTGTGAGTTCTGGTTGGATTCTGTGGAATTCTTGGGGAATGTGGTATCCGGATAGGGTATCAAGGTTGATCCTCGGAAGATTGAGGCAGTACATAGTTGGTCGCGTCCTACTTCAGCTACAGAGATCAGGAGCTTTTTGGGCCTAGCAGGCAATTATCGTCGATTTGTGGAGGGGTTCTCTTCTATTGCAGCTCCATTGACTAGATTCACTCAGAATAATTCCCCATTCAGATGGTCCGACAAGTGTGAGGCGAGCTTTCAGAAGCTCAAGACATCATTGTCCTCAGCACCAGTTCTGGTATTGCCTTCCGGTTCGGGGATGTATACAGTGTATTGCGACACTTCACGTGTTGGTTTGGATGTGTGTTGATGCAGGAAGGGAGAGTTATTTCTTATGATTCGCACCAGCTGAAGGTTCATGAGAAGAATTACCCTGTGCACGATTTAGAGTTAGCGGTGATTGTTCACGCTTTTAAGATTTGGAGGCACTACTTGTATGGGGTGTCATGTGAGGTTTATACAGACCACCGCAGCTTGCACAACTTGTTCAAGAAGAGGGATCTTAATTTGAGGTAGCGCAAATGGATTGGGTTGTTGAAGGATATGATATCGCCATTCTTTATCATCCGGGCAAGGCAAATATGGTAGCAGATGCCTTAAGCAGGAAGGCAGAGAGTACGGGTAGCTTGGCTTATATTGCAGCAGAGGAGAGACCTCTAGCCTTGGACATTCAGTCCTTGGCTAATCGCCTGCTGAGGTTAGACCTTTCATAGCCTCGCCGAGTTTTAACACATATGGTTGCTCAATCTTCGTTATTGGGAGAGATTAAGGCTCGATAGTTTGATGATCCGTACTTGGCAGAGCTACGGGAGATAGTGGTTCAGGGTGGTGCCAAGGAGGTTACTATTGGAAAGGATGGTTTTCTAAGACTTCAGGGCCTTTTATGTGTACCTAATATCGATGGACTGAGAGGGAGGATTCTAGAGGAGGCACACAGTTCTCGGTATTCTGTTCATCCTGGTTCTACGAATATATATCGTGATTTGAAGCAGCATTACTGATGGAGGTGGATGAAAAGGGACATTGTGGAGTATGTGGTTAGGTGTCTTAATTTCCAGCAGGTTAAGTATGAGCACCAGAGGCCAGGAGGCCTACTTCAAAAGATGACCATTCCCGAGTGGAAGTAGGAGCGCATCACTATGGACTTCGTGGTTGGGTTACCTCGGACTTTGTGGAAGGTTGACGCGGTTTAGGTCATTGTGGATAGGTTGACCAAATCAGCACATTTCATTCCACCGGCTACTACATATACTTCTGACAGGTTGGCCCAGATATACATTCGAGAGATAGTCTGGTTGCACGGTGTGCCGGTGTTCATTATATCAGATCGAGGTCCTCAGTTCACCTCGTACTTATGGAGAGCATTGCATAGTGAGATGGGTACCAAGATAGATCTCAGCACAACATTTCAACCTCAGACTGATGGTCAGTCGGAGCGTACAGTTCAGATACTGGAGGACATGCTCAGGGTATGTGTGATTGACTTCGGAGGTCAGTGGGACCAGTTCTTGCCTTTGGCCAAGTTTTCTTACAATAATAGTTATCAGTCCAGCATTGGGATGGCACCATTTTGAGGGCTTTGTATGGTGGGCGATGTCGTTCTCCTATCGGGTGGTTTGAGCCTGGCGAGGCTAAGTTATATGGCACCGACCTAGTGAGGGATGCTTTGGAGAAAGTGAAGTTGATTCAGGAGAGGTTCTGCACAACACAGTCCAGACTGAAGAGTTATGCGGATCAGAAAGTGCATGATGTATCATTTATGGAGGAAGATAAGGTCCTATTGAAAGTCTCGCCGATGAAGGGTATTATGAGGTTCGAGAAAAAGGGAAAGCTGAGCCCAAGGTTTATAGGTCCCTTCGAGGTGTTGAGGCGAGTTGGGGAGGTTGCTTATGAGCTAGCTTTACCTCCCAGTTTGTCAGGAGTCCATCCGGTCTTTCATGTATCCATGCTCCGGAGGTACCACGCCAAATTTTCTCAAGTGGTTGATTTCAGCACTATTCAGTTGGATGAGAGGTTGGGCTACGAGGAAGAGCTAGTTGCTATTATTGATAGACAAGATCGCCAGTTGAGGTCCAAGAGAGTTTCTGCTTTGAAGGTCCATTGGAGGGGCCAACCAGCCGAGGAGGTGACCTGGGAGTCCAAGGGGGACATGTGAAGCAGATATCCGCACTTATTCAGCACTTCAGGTATGATTCTAGACTCGTTCGAGAACGAAAGTTTGTTTAAGAGGTGGAGAACTTAACGACCCGACCGGTCATTTTGCGTTATCGGACCCCATTCCCCTATATGAAACTTCCTATAACGGCTTATTGTGATTTATGACTTGCGGTGGCGGGTGTTTCGGGACTCATAAGTGTTTAGAGTGATATAGGAACACTTGGTTCCTTAAGGTTGGCCTTTAAATCCAAGTTTGACTTCGGCCAACATTTTGATTAAACAACCTCGGAATCGAGTTTCGACGGTTCCGGTAGCTTCGTATGATGATTTCGGACTTGGGCGTATGTTCGGAATGGGTTTTGGATCACCCGGGAGCGTTTCGGCGCCCAATAGCGAACTAACTGTTTCCTTAAGTTCATATTGTGGTTTGGGACGTTTTTTTGTGTTATCGAGGTCCAAACGGAATTTAGAGACCGGGAATAGTTCCATTATGTCATTCATGACTTGCTTGCAAAATTTGGGGTCATTCCGAGTAGTATAGATCAGTTCGGTGCATTTGTTAGTGAATTCAAGAAACTTAAAATTCCTAAGTCTGATTCTAGGGGTTTTGAGGCGTGATTTTGAGTCTTAGTGTTGTTTTGGGCGTTCCGAAGGCTCGAGCGAGTCTGTATTATGATTTGGGACTTGTTCGACACCTGTTCTGGTGTGACCGCAGGTGCGGTTGCCCAGGCGCAGGTGAGGGATCGCTCTTACGGTCCCAGCCTCGCAGGTGCGGCTTCAGGTAAAGATGCCTGTTTCTCGCAGGTGCGGATAACATCCGCAGGAGTAAAGCCGTAGGTGGGAGCTCCTCTCCGAAGGTGCGAGCCCAGGCCCTTGTCCCATTTCCGCAGGTGCGAGCGATTACTTGCAGGTGCGAGACCACAGGTGCGGTCATTGAGCCGCAGGTGCGAAACCACAGCTGGGCAGTGTGTTTTAAAACGTGACTTAAACCTTTATTGGGCATTCTTCTTCTTCCTTGGGATGATTTTTGAGCATGCAAGAGAGACAAACGACCTAGCCATTTTCAGGTAAGTAATTCCTGCCATAAACTTAGTCTAATGATTGGATTCTTAGGTAGATTAACTCATTAGTTAGTGGAAATTCAAGGGTTCGAGTAAAAACCTAGGTGTTATAAAAATTGGGAGCATTACCAAGGAATTTGTCATGAAATCACACAAAAACTATGTATTAATTATCCATAATGCTATGGGTAATTGATTCCTTCAAAAATTTAGGGAATCCGAGCATGTAGACCCGGGGGTGTATTTTAGGATTTTTCAAAGTAAGGTGAAATAACTAAATAAATAGGAAAATTCCATACTTTTGAGTATAAATTGATATATTTGTATAACATTTGGCTAGTTTCGAATCCGTAGGTGTTGAGTTTGGAGATTCGGGCGCGTTCTTCACCCGGAGAGTAGGTTCGACACGAGGTGAGTCTCCTTTCTAACCTTGTAAGAGGGAACTATCCCCCTAGGTCATTTAAATGACTATGAGCTAATGTTTGTGGGGGCTACGTACGCACAAAGTGACGAGAGTCCGTACGTAGCGGCTAATATTGTTATGTCCGGGTAGTTAGGCCTACACCATGCCTTGTGTTTTTCCTTGAAGTGAACTATATCCTTGATGAATTAATGTTATATGCGGCTTGTTTCCCTGAGAACATGGAATTTGAGAATTTTAAAGGAATTGTTCACTGAAAAGTAATTTATGAAGAATATTGTGTGGATTGTGTGTGCATGTGACCGCTTTGCAATTTACATTCTGCGAGCGGAGTGTTATTTCCCCCACTCTCATGGGAGCGGGTCATACGCCATGGTGAGATTGAAAGATATATTATGGTTTGGGCCGTTTGACCCTCGGTAGTGCACAAATATGATTATTATGATGGCTGAGGCCGGTTGTCCTTATCCTATATGTGCATGCTAAATTGTTAATAATTTTCATGGATATTGAGTGGGCAGATAATTTTAAAAGGAAAATGAAGTAACAATTGCTTATTTACTTCCAATATTTAATTGAATTACAGTTATCTTTAATGTTTATTGTTTTCATCATCCTCGTATGCCTATATTGATATTATATCTTGTTTAATTATTTTGTTGGACCTTAATGAGTGTCAAGTCGACCTATCGTCACTACTTCTTCGAGGTTAGGCGGGATACTCACTGGATACATATTTGTTTATGTACTCATGCTACGCTTCTGTACTTAATTGTACAGGTTCAGAGGATGGTGCATCTAGTTATGAGACCGGAGCTCGATTTTGAGTATAGATTGGACCTAACTTGACGGTGAGCTGCTTCTCCTGAGGATCCTCGGCAGCACTATGGAGTTTCTTTTGTTATTCCCGTCTATTTCTTCTACACAGTGGAACAGTTATCTTATACCTTTTGTATATTCTGTTAGTATGCCCGTAGGACTTGCGACACTAGTTCCTGGCACACACGTGGTAGATATTATGGTTTGCGGGTCTGTATGTATATATTGGCTCACGTCTCTTTATAACTGTTCTTGGTTAAATTGGCTAATTATCTTTTTAAATTAATATTTTGAACTTTAAAACTTGGCACGTGTTGGGTTGTTTAATCAAATATGGAAAAATCCTTTGTAATCTAAGTGTTGGCTTGCCTAACCCTGGTGTTGGGAGCCATCACGACCGGAGTTAGGATTTTGGGTCATGACAGTGAGGCCGAGGGCCTGATTGTCAGGATATTTATGGGATCGGGTTTCACTCTGCAGAATATTTCATTGATTTATGCCATGATTGACTTGATATAGCATCTGGTCTGAAGGAGCCCATCCGGAGTCTGGCCACACCCTTAGTGAGCACAGATACATACTAGGTGCGAGTGTTGAGTGACTGCGAGGAATGAGTGGTTGTGTGGAATGAGTGATTGTAAGTTTGGAGTGAATGGGTGAACTGAGTGATTGTTTCTCTCAGAGGCTGTATATGATTTTATTGTTGTTGCACATAGTTTCCATATATCACTGTTTTGAAAACTTCTGAAAGATATTTTATCTAGTTTTTACTTGAATTTGGCATGAATAAACTGGTTTGACTTATTTTGCCGGATTTGAAAGCATGTCCACTTTCCTTGTTGAGACTACTAAAAATGAACTATTATTGCGTATCTCGTCACTACCTTTCAGTTCTTTATTTATTATTGTTATTTAATGAGTGGGTTGTACTCACGCTACACCTCTCACTTCGTGTGCAGATCCAGGAGTTTTTGAACATGGAGAGTGTTGATATTACACGGAGCTGACCGTTGGATATATCGAGGTAGTTTCCTGGCATTCGCAGTCCTTGTTTCTCCTTCATTATCGTTTCTTTCGTTGTATTTGGATCCAAACTATTATAGACGTTTCATTTCTAGACTGGTTATGTATAGGTGCTCATGGGCTCAGTAACACCCTGATTTTGGGAGCTATTTTTCGCACTTGTGTTTTGGGGTTTAACCCTGTTTATGAAAACTTTGCCTATTTAAAATATCTTGATTTACTTTTCTGTTAAATATTGGAAGTATTTTGGAAATGTCGGCTTGCCTAGTACTATCGATAGGCATCATCATGACAGGTTAGGATTTGGGTCGTGACAAATCAACTCGTATTTACAAATTGCCCGTAGGCCATAACCTTTACAAAGGTACAACGAAATCAATTAATTTCAGAACAAATACCCCACGACTCAACACAATGTATATAATATCTCAAAAAAAACAAGAAGTATGGAAAAGCAACTCACCAAGAACAATGCCTTCCGTAATCCAATCTTTTGATTAATATATTAATGCTTCTTTTTAAACTTATTTAATTAATTATTTGCAGATGGAAAATCCACAATGTAATTATTTCCAAGAAATGTCAACTCAACAAGCAAGCAAATTTCACATAAAAATCAAAGTAGCAATCATACCAAATTATCATATAACAAATTCGACGAATAAGAATGAGGCATGACAAATAAACATTAATAAGTGCCAGCAATTTCCAACTTAATACATAAAAATTCCTAAGACTTTAAACCAATAAAACTTTCACATATAAGCCCGAGTACGTACTCGTCACATCGCGTACACGACTTTCACATTACACAAATGGCACATATGACTCATGCCTAAGGGGTAATTCCCCCACTCAAGGTTAGGCAAGATACTTACCTTTTTGAAGTTAGTCAGATATTCCAGAATAGCCTTCTTGCGTGAAATGACCTCCGGATGGCTCAAATATAGCCAAATAAATTATATAACTACATTAGAGTTCATCGGAAACAAGTTCGGATAATATAACGTCGACTTAAAAATTCACATTACAAAGTCAACCTGAAAGTTAACGCAGGGCCCACATCTCGGAACCCGACATAATTTTTAAAAAATGCGAACATCCATTCCGATAAAAGTTCAACCATACGAATTTTATCAAATTTCGATAATGAATCGACCTCCAAATCCTCAATTTAATGTATAAAAAATTTCTACCATTTCAACCAAATTCACTTATTTCATAATAAAACAACAATAGTTTCATGTATTTTTAACCGAAATCGAGTTAGGAATTCTTACCCCAATATTTTCCTAGAAAAACTCTCAAAAAATCACCTAACCCAATTTTTCTTCGTCCAATAATGGAAGAATGAGACGAAGTCTCATTTTTTCACTTTATTCTACTGCCCAGGGTTTGTTATTTGCATTCACGACCCTCCCCTCTCGTTCGCAATGAACAAATTCCTCAACAGTCATTTTCAAAGTCTTCGCAGACAGCCTGTAGTGTGTCAACAATAAATTTTTGTACACACCTCAAAATGCCAAAAATTTAACTTTCTGAAAACTAGACACAAAGTTCTACAAATTTTATATTTGGATCATCTCTGAATCCTTATAGATTGCAAGATATAGGCTTCCAAAGTCCGGTCAGTGCAGCATAAGTTTACTCTACGCGATCCCGATTCACAAGAAAATATTTCCCATTTTACTCTTCGCGATCGCATCCAATTCTACGCGATCGCAATGCACAGTGTTGTAGCAAAAAACCAACAACTAAAAATGGCCTAGAAATTGTCCGAAATCACCCCAAAAATCACCTGAGCCACTCGAGACCTTGTTCGAATATACCAACAAGTCCCATAACATAATACGAACTTATTCGACGACTCAAATCACACATAACATTATCAAAACTACCTCGATCTTATGAATCACAACCCAAATTCCGAAATCGATGCCGATTTATATCAAAACAACTACGATTGACTTCAAATTTTGCACGCAAATCATAAATGACATTATAGACCTATTCTAACTTCCGAAATTGTATTTTGATCCCGATATCAATAAAGTCAACTCTCGATCAAACTTGCAAATTCCATTTTCCAACTTTCACCAATTTACGTTGAAACGACTTACGAACCTCCAAATCAACATTCGGCCGCGCTCCTGAGTCAAAAATCATCATACGAAGAGTATGATCAACTTTTTCCGTTTAACTTTTAGAAACAAGAGTTGTTCTTTCAAATTGATCCCGAATTATTTGAAAACTAAACTCGACCTTGTACGCAAGTCATATCACATATTACGAAGCTGCTCGAGACCTTAAGCCATCAAACGAGACGCTATTTCTTAAAATGAAAAGTCGGGTCGTTACACCATCACACCGTGGCGATAGAAAGTTATAATGCAAAACCTTGGGGGGTTGGGGGGGGGGGGGGGGGGGGGGGGGGGGGGGGGGGATAGAGTGCTATTCAAAATTTATTCCATTTAAAATGACAGTTATTTGATGCGTATTTGTCTTAGTGCTAACTATGACAGCTACAAAATTGCAGGAAAAGATATCAAGTAGGTCAACACAAAATTTTACTTTCTTATTTTTTAATATTTATCTCTAAAGGGGAGAAGAGCTAATTACAAAAACCTCCCTTGAGGTGTACGATTATAATACTATTTAACATGGTTTCAAATATGATAAATTTTTCTTTTTTATGAATTTTTATAAATAAAGCAAATAACTAAATTCACTAAAGCCTGCAAATAAGTTTCTATACAATTTTGAGTAATTGTATAAATGTCCTTACCTTATCTAGTGGTTTATTTAATACTACATATTTCCATCTGATTATGTTTTCTTAGTAGGTGTTAATGCAAAACATATAAGATCCATTGGGTGTTGTTATTTATTAGCCGACCTACATAGGGATAGTAAGGACCCGGACGCCTCTCCATTTTCTATTATTTTTCATTTGGAAAAAGTTTATAGCCCTCCTTCCGTGTTTCATTTCGTATCGTATGATATTACACTTGCTTCTCGTGTATATAATTTTTTTATAACAAATTCTTTAACTTATTTATGATTATTAACACAAATTTGATGTTTAAGATTAAAACACATACAAGTTACTTAGAATGGAGAGATCTCGTTCACTCCATCACACATTCGCGATAGAAAGTTGTATGATGTAATGATCCAATAGGTCATCCACAATTTTAAATCTTAATTTAGTGTTTCGATACCTCAAACATCTCATTTAGCCGTCATCGATTTGCATGCGCAGTCCGTGACTTTTTCAAGAGGCTTTTATGTTTAAAAATTGATAAAATGTTAAATTGTGCCTCAAAGATCTATTTGAGTTGACTTCGATTAACATTTTGAGCAAACAGATCCAGATCTGTGTTTTGATGATCCCCGTGGGTTCGTATTGTGATTTGGGACCTGGGCGTATACCCAGAAGTGAATCCGGAGGTCCCTAACTCGAGTTCATTTTGTCAAAAATTTATAGTTTAAAGGCTTAATGAATTTAATGATTTGACCAATGTTTGAAATTTTTGATACTGGGTCTGTATTGTAGTTTTAGAATTCGGCATAGGTCTATTACTATATTTATGACTTATCTTCCATATTTGGTGAGAAAATGAGTTGGTTTGACGTGATTTAGACGTCCGGTTGTTAAATAGAAATTCTAAAGTTTCATTGAAAATTACATTCGATTTGGTGTTCAATTTGATCGTGCGAGCGAGTTTTTGGACTTGCGTGCATTTTTGGTTTGTGTTACACCCCATATTTTCATACGTGATAATACGTCATAAGTCAATTGATGTAAGCTCAGAAATAAGATTATATTGGGAAGCATATAAAGTAAGCTAATCATGTTACCTTGGAGGTTACAAATATTTAAGATCATGAATAACGAGTACTAAGAGGGTTGGAGATCTTAGAAGGTAAAACTATTGAAGAAAATAAGTTTCGTCGAAATTCGACGAGTTTGGAATGTTATAACATGTACTTTAGGGTGAGAATATGGTTCATTACCTGATAAGAAGGTTATTCTATGAGTTATTTTTGTTGTATTATAATTGTGTGCTACGTTTTGAAGTCAAGTAAGTTGTGGAAAAAAAGTTGGCAAAGGTCTTCACAAGTTACATTCATAAATTTTGTTGAAACTTAAGTCAAATGAATCTGATATTTTCTCCCACTATACTTGAAATTACGGGATGATCGACCTATAAAATTGAATATCTATGAGTCTAGTTTCCAACACATTAAACCGTTCATCGATATAACATAGGAGTAGAGAGATATTTGCATTTTTGCGAGATTGCGCAGACATCATAAGTGACAAGTATGTGGGTCACTAAAGCTTTTTGAGATATACATTTCGTGTTCTATATGAGGTCTTATTGGGACATATTATATTCCAAATTAAAGGTCTTGGTATTTAATTTCAAATTCTCTTAAGCGTTCGTTCATACGACATACGGATAAAAAAATATAAGCATCGGAAGATGGGCCGATGCTAAGGTGCCAAGCTAGCACCTCTTTGACTTTTCCCAATTTGATATATATAAGTCTTAGGTCGGACTTCTATTTATTTTATGGTATAACACGACGAGAGAACAACCATAAACATATCCTTAAGCTATCTTCTAGGGTTTCAAAGAATATTATCTTCCCGGACATGAAATCGAGAAGAGATAACGTCAAAATGATCCCTACGACGTAAGAGTTATTATACCGACTCTTTTTTTTCTTTGTAGTTAGAGTTTTGGAAGGTACTTTATAGTTAATAAACATTTAATATCTGTATTTAAGTGTTTAAATATCAAGGAATGTTGATAACTATGTTTCCTAATAATAAGAGACTAACAGGACAGTGATCGGAAGCCGTGAGTTCGAGTTATTTGACTTGTAGTGGACTGTTTGTGGGTTGTTTCGTGTTGGCCTCTTGTGCTGATGTTTTATGGAGTTTTGGAGGATAAAATGTGTGTAAAAACATTACATAATGACGGAATGGTGGACTGGTTATTCTTCGATATTTTTGTTAAGGCAGTTTGACACTACTACGGTGGTCGTTTTGTGTATGAAGAGATTGCGGTGTGTTGGGCTGTTTTGTAGTATTTTGTGGTGTATATAAGTCTGGAAAATAATGTATATATGTTTTTGTTGTTATATTATTGTGTTTTTGGTGTTATCTTGAATTTGGAGGAAGTAACGATAATAGGGGAGATGCTGCCTGTTTTTATACAAAATAAGCTTGTCGTTCGTTGTGCGATAGTTGTACCTTTCGTAACTTAATGATAGTATTATTATCGTTTTTGTAGATTAAGGTGAAAAGAGACGAGTTCAACTTGGTGAGTGGAAATATTGTGATAAGGTATGTTAAGGCTCTTTCTTCATTCTTTTGGCATGATCTAAAGTGAAACGAACGTAAACGATACACTATTTAATAATGAATATGCTCCAAAAAACTAAGGTTGTCCATGTTGTTCTTTCCTTGCAAAGTTATTCTAAGAAAGTATGCATGATCCTTGAATCCTGGTGAAGTTCATATTAATGGTATGATGTCTATAATGTTAACCGAAGGTGCAATGACCTACGTCACTCCGAAAGGTTTAGCACGTGATTCCATGAGTCCAGCATGCATTATATATGTATCTACTTTACTCTACCGAGCCGCGCTATAGTCGACCGGGTACGACACCTATTGTGAAACCACTGGTCAGTTGGGTTTACCGAGCTCCACGTGACCGGGTACGATTCTACCAAGCCTTATGATGATCGGGTATATTTTTACCGAGTCCTCTTCGAGGCCGGGTATGATATGATGATGATGATGCCCACAGAGGCGGATGTTTTTAAAAGTTTATGTATATATATGTATCACACAATTCATGTCACTATCTTTCAGAGGAACTCAGATGCTACAGGTTGTATCTCCTATATCTCTCTTTACATTATTGTTCTTATTTATGCTTTTCTGCATTACATACTCAATACTTTATTCCTACTGACGTCCCTTTTGCCTGGGGATGCTACATTTCATGCCCGCATGTCCTGATAGACAGGTTGAAAGCCCTCCTAGTAGGCTATCAGCTCAACGGAAGGTGTTGCTGCACTCCATTTGCTCCGGAGTTGCCTATTCGGTCAGTATAATTGGGACATGTATGGACTGGTCTGGTGGGGGCATGTCCCGACCTATATGACATTTATGTAGTCTTATAGGCTTGTAGACATATGTCAGGTATATTGATACATGTATGGCCTTGTCGGCCAATGTTTTGATTTTACAAATGATCATGTCAGCCTTATAGGCCTATGTATGAGTTTCTATATAATGTTGGATCATCATATGTCTAGTATGCACTTATATTTTATTCTGATTATATCATGACCACCCTTTTGGCCCACTTACCCATTATAGTATGATAAGAAATATATGTTATGTTGGTACTCGATTGAGTAAGGTACCGGGTGCCCGTCGCGGCCCTCCGGTTTGGGTCGTGACAGAAGTGGTATCAGAGTAGTTCTATCCTAGTGATGTCTACAATCCGTGTCTAGTAGAGTGTTTATGGGTTTGTTGTGCACCACGCTTATAAGCAGGAGGCTACAGGGCATTTAGGATCGTCGCTCTTTCTTCTTACTCTAGATTGTATGGTAGAGCTCAGTCTTAAGAACTCAATTTCCTAAAATTATCTCTTATTCATAATACGACGATGCCTACATCTTGAAAGATAATTGGTTAGAGATTGCAATATGTATTTGTAAGAGTTGAGTAAGAGGAACTCAATTTTGCATCATGCTTATGATGAGTAAATGTGAGGTCTTCAGCAGATTATGTGTATACTAAGACATGTAAGCTTCTTGGTAAGGAGTCGTAAGGAATGTATATCTATCCAACCATTTTGTAAAGAAAAAATAACGAGAGAATCAGAAGGTAGATACAAGTTTCAACAAGTAAAAAGAAACAAGGTGAAGAAAGGTACGAGGTGCCCAGTTAGCAAAGATTATCAGTATTTATAATTGAGTCAGAGAAATGTAAGTATTCTGGGTTACCTTCAACAATAATAGAGGTATGTATAATTGTCCACACCCATCTCAGTTATACCATATGGGAGCCAACAAATACAGTTAAGAGAAGGACGGCATATCAGGATCTAGTTAGGGTTAGAGTAACCCAAAATTCTAGATTGATTGTTATCATTAGCTAACATTTCTGAAGGATAGTGAAAATGTGGTAATAGATCTCCTTGTGACAGACCAATATGGTGCACTCCACAATAGAACAGTCAGATATGAATACTAGAATGTTCAAAAATTTCAGAAGATAGGAATCCTATAGGGGTTAAATATTTACCTTAGTATGACTCCTACCCCTTGTAAAAAGAGAGAGAGAGAGAGAGAGAGAGAGAATGTTAGGCGTCCCAAAGAGCCAGTGAGATGAAGCAGGGGGAGCTAAAAGTTAAGGAACATTTTGTTAAAGTCTTCAGAATAAGGTGACAGACAAAAATAGTAGCAAGAGAATAAGAAGAGAGTTAATGAAACATTGTGAGTAAGATGTAATAAATGGGTGATAACGGTAAGTCAAAATATGACAGGATGACAAAGTCTATAGTCAAGTGAAGGAAAAGACAATAGGAGACATGCCTTGAGACAATAAAAGTATAAACCCTAAAGCCATATCCTCATTTCGAGAAATCAATAGCTGAGTCCATCGTGAATACCAGAAGGAAAAGTTAGGCCCCCGAGTAATAGAAATTAGTATGGGATAGTAAACAAAAAAAATAGAACATAAATTAGGGATCGAAGGAATTTGTAATAGTAAGCATCATTTCAGAGATCGTGTTTCGACAATAATAGAATGAACAATAGAAGAATAACCTTCAAAGCTCATTCACGAAGACGCTTCCCTAATGCAAGAACTCTTAGATGAGTTAATCTTCAGCGACTAAATGTTCCAATTACATCAGGTGTCACCCTTGTGCATAAGAAATTTAATTATCCCTGGTGTATAAGGGTTAACGCAAGGCGAATAATATGTGAGTGAAGATGTGGAAAAAAAAATGCCAAAGATGAAGAGATAACTATCGAAAAAGGAAGAATGCGGTAAAAAGGTGAAAGGAATGAGATTGCATTTATTCAGATCCTACAGATATAATATGACTCCAGAACATTATGCAAGCATGATACCGGGGAAAATCAATAAGGGTTTCACACTTGATGATGTTGTTAGATAAGTGAGAATGAACACTTGATACA
Source organism: Nicotiana paniculata (assembly GCA_005239505.1). Lineage (NCBI taxonomy): Eukaryota > Viridiplantae > Streptophyta > Magnoliopsida > Solanales > Solanaceae > Nicotiana > Nicotiana paniculata. Next base: position 26,408 of record MDKI01046136.1, on the reverse strand, counting down.
TAAGGATCTCATACGAGAGGTAAGTTAAGACAAAGGGCAAAACCTAAGAGGCGTTACATAAAATACATATATGAGAGTGGACCAACGGGTAGTCTGTAGTTGATTCAGGAAGAGCATAGTTATGGCTAGATAGGAGGATACATAAAAATCAGTAGATCATGCAAGATAAACATAGTGAAACCCGGCATAGGAAATTCAGTCTCTTAACTACGGCATAGTAATCCTCGAGAAATATTCGGATAGGAGTTGGGGTAGTAGAAGGTAAAATATAAGTGTTACGGAAATAAAAGAGAGTGCCACTAAGGAGACAACTGAAATTTCAGTTCAAAAGTAACCATGCGAGCACAAGGGCACGGAGGTAAGTAACTAAGGATAATGATAGGCGAGTAAGAATATCATAAATACCGTGGGGTATACAATGTAATAAGCTCACAACTTTACAAGAGTCAGAAGTTCTTCACTAAGCACTGCAACGAAAGACTAGTTGAGAAAATAAGGAAGCAGGCTTCAGCATAAGCATAGTGACCTAAATCATAAATGGTCTTGTAACAGCAGTCTCACTATAATGTTGTATGCACTCCATAAGAAAGTGGCGCCTATTGTGGCTAATGAATGGGAAGAAGAAAAAAAAATCAAGAGTTGATAATTTAGATCATATGAGATACAGGGAACTCCAGTATATATGGGAACTAAGATAAGCCAAGTATCCATGCAACAAGTGGGAGAACGACCAGGAAAAGTAATTGCTTAAATTTAAAGACAACTAAGAAGGCCTGGAAGGAAATCTATAGTGCTAGCATGTTAAAAGGAAGGTTGTGAGTAGTATAAATATATATGTGTAGGTAAAAACCTAAAGTATGGTAGAGCAACACTGTTTTAGATAGACAAGAATAAGGATAAGAAAAGGTGAATGAGAAGGTGACGAGAATAGGTAAGTCCTCGGGATTAAACCCATCACAACAAGAGAGCTGATGGTTTTCATAAAGTTATAAAAAGCTCAGTATAGAATGAATGAACTCAAATGAGCTTAAAACTAGGAGAATCTAGAAGATATGGAATGCTACATTGGTAGTAAAGTAAGGGTGTAACTGTGATAAATGGTAAGAGGGTGACATTTAGGCCATTGATTGAGTAATGATTTAAATAAAAAGGGATTTCATGGGTGAAACAGGATTAGAATACCCCCCCCCCCCCCCGATAGGATGAATCACATTTTGGATGATATGAAATACAGTTATATGAGTATAGTATCGTCCCTAAGTGGATCAGGAAAATCACTTCAGATGTTCCCCGATGAGACGTGAGCCCTAGTGACAATATATTACATAAGAGGTTTCAAGTTATTAATGATAGATTATAGATCAATATTAAGGTGAATCAACAATAGACAGATGAAAGTTACAAAGTATGAGATAAGATTAGGCTGTCATTATTAAGATGGATAGTAATAAGGAAGAATTAAATGGCTTAGATTTATATATATACGAAAAGCAGTGAGAGAGTAACCTGGAGTTGGGTGGCAGGTCTCGATAATAATAAACTGAAGTAAGAGTTATAGTACAGTATGACCTACTAGTTGTGATAAAGCCATAAGCATAGATAACTGAGGCCATGAAACAAGATATATCAATAGTCGTAAGTTCGACAAATTACCGAGTGAAAAACTTCAGTACACCTATAGATTCCCAGAGGGATAGCTTGTCAAGTTCTGTATATGTTCCGAAAGAGAGGCCTAGAGATTGGCTAAAAGCTGGAGGAAAAGGAGAAAAGAGTCGCATAGGAACACATACAATGTCAAAATTGTACAGCTGCATGAAATAAGGTAGAAATAGTTACGAGATTGGAAGAATTTCGACCACAAGTCATGGTTTGAAAAAGAGGCCTAAAGGGGGGAATGCCCTAGCCATTGGATTTATTCAATGAACAACTCCCTGCATGGAAAAGAAAATATTAAAGTATTTGTAAGAGCTATTTATTAAGATAAGTATATGTGCATTAGTCAACATTCGAGGACGAATGTTCCAAAGAGGGGAATTATGTTACACCCCATATTTTCATATGTGAGAATACGTCGTAAGTCAATTGATGTAAGCTCGGAAATAAGATTATATTTGGAAGAATATAAAGTAATCTAATCATGTTACCTTGGAGGTTACAAATATTTAAGATCATGAATAACGAGTACTAAGAGGGTTGGAGATCTTAGAAGTTAAAACTATTGAAGAAAATAAGTTTCGTCGAAAGTCGACGAGTTTGGAATGTTATAACATGTACTTTAGGGTGAGTTTATGGTTCATTACATGATAAAAAATTTATTCTAAGAGTTATTTTTGTTGTATGATAGTCGTGTGATACGTTTTGAAGTCAAGTAAGTTGTGGAACAAAAGTTGGCAAAGGTCTTCACAAGTTACATTCATAAATTTGTTGAAACTTATGTCAAATGAATCTGATAGTTTCTCCCAATATACTTGGAATTATGGGATGATATACCTACCAAATTGAATATATATGAGTCTAGTTTACAAAACATTAAACCGTTCATCAATATGACATAGGAGTAGAGAGATATTTGCCTTTTTGCGAGACTGCGCAGACATCATAAGTGACAAGTAGGTGGGTCACTAAAGCTTTTTGAGCAATACATTTAGTGTGTTATATGAGGTCTTATTGGGACATATTATATGCCAAATTAAAGGTCTTGGAATTTTGTTTCCAATTATCTTAACCGTTCATTCATACGACATCCGGATAAAAAGATATAAGCATCGGAAGATGGGCCAATGCTAGGGTGCCAAGCTAGCACCTCTTTGACTTTTCCAAAGTTGATATATATGTGTCTTAGGTCGGATTTCTCTTAATTTTACAGTATAACACGACCAGAGACCAACCATAAACATATCCTTAAGCTATCTTCTAGGGTTTCAAAGAATATTATCATCCCAGGCATGAAATCGAGAAGCGATAACATCAAAATGATCCCTGCGACGTAAGTGTCATTATACCGCCTCTTTTATTTCTTTGTTGTTAGAGTTTTGGAAGGTACTTCATAGTTAAGAAACTTCTAGTATCTGTATTTAAGTGTTTAAATATCAAGTAAGGTAGATAAATGTGTTTTCGAATAGTATGAACTCACGGGACGGTGATCGGAAGCCGTGAGTTCGAGTTATTTCACTTGTAATGGACTGTTTTTGGGCTGTTTCGTGTTGGCCTATTGTGCTGATATTTTATCGAGTTTTGGAGGATAAAAGGTGTGGGAAAAAAATATAATGATGGAATGGTGGGCTGGTTGCTCGTCATTATTTTTGTTAAGGTCGTTTGAGACTACTACGGTGGTCGTTTTGTCTATGAAGAGATTGCGGTGTGTTGGGCTGTTTTGTAGTATTTTGTGGTGTATATTAGGTTGGAAAATAATGTATATATGTTGTTGTTGTTCTGTTATTATGTTGTTGTTTTTATCTTGAATTTGGAGGAAGTAAGGATAATAGGGGAGATGCTGCCCATTTTTATACAAAATAAGTTTGTCGTTCGTTGTGCGATAGTTGTACCTTTCGTAACTTAATGATAGTATTATTATAGTTGTTGTAGATTAAGGTCCAAATAGGGGAGTTCAAATTAGTGAGTGGAAAGATTGTGATAAGGTATTTTAAGGCTCTTCCTTCATTCTTTTGGCATGATCTAAAGTGAAATGGACGTACACAATATGCTATTTAATAATGAATCTACTCCTAGAAACTAAGGTTGTCCATGTTGTTCTTTACTTGAAAAGTTATTCTAAGAAAGTATGTATGATCCTTGAATCCTAGTGAATTTCATATTAATGGTATGATGTCTATAATGTTAATCGAAGGTGCAATGACCTACGTCACTCCGAAAGGTTTAGAATGTGATTTCGTGAGTCCAACATGCATTATATATGTATCTACTTTACTCTACCGAGCCGCGCTATAGTAGGCCGGGTACGACACCTATTGTGCAACCATTGATCAGTTAGATTTACCGAGCTCCACGTGGCCGGATATGATTCTACCGAGCCTTATGATGGCCGGGTATGTTTTTACCGAGTCCTCTTCGAGGCAGGGTATGATATGATGATGATGATTCCCACAGAGGTGGATGTTTTTAAAATATTATGTATATATATGTGTCACTCATTTCATGTCACTATCTCTCAGAGGCACTCAAATGCTACAGGTTGTATCTCCTATATCTCTCTTTACATTACTCTTCTTATTTATGCTTCTCTGCCTTACATACTCAGTACTTTATTTGTATTGACATCCCTTTTTCCTGGGGAAACTGCATTTCAAGCTCGTAGGTCCCGATAGATAGGTTGTCAGTCCTCCTAGCAGGCTATCAGCTCAGCAGAAGGTGTTGCTGCACTCCATTTGCTCCGGAGTTGCCTATTTGGTCAGTATGATTGGTACATGTATTGACTGGTATGGCGGGGGCCTGTCCCGACCTATATGATATTTATGTAGTCTTAGAGGCTTGTAGACATATGTCAGGTATATTGATACATGTATGGCCTTGTCAGCGTATGTTTTGAGTTTACAAATGATCATGTCTGCCTTATAGGCATGTAGGCCACATGTATGAGTTTCTATATAATGCTGGGTCATCCTATGTCTAGTATGCACGTATATTTTATTTTGATTATCTCATGATGACCCTTTTGTCCCACTTACCCATTATAGTATGATAATAAATATATGTTATGTTGGTACTCGGTTGAGTAAGGTACCGGGTGTCCGTTGCGGCCCTCCGGGTTGGGTCGTGACAGTTTGGAGCACCGAGGGCTCGGGTGAGTCTCGGATAAGCTACGGAAGGGATTTTGAACTTAGAATCATAGTTGGTGTTCTTTTGTTTGTTGCTTCACAATTTCGATATGGCGGACTTCCTGTCAGGTTCGCATTTGTGAGCTATTTCCTCGAATTTGCAAAGAGTATCTGGGAACAAATATTTTGCAATTGCGAAGTGGGGCTGGGGGAGCAGTGCTTGCATTTGTGATCAAAATGATCGCAATTGTGAAGATTTCAAGTTCGCAATTGCAAACGAACCATTGCAACTGCGATGACAACATAAATGTGAGTCTTTCATAATTACGAAGGATTCCTCGCATTTGCAGTGTTGGCCATTATGAACCCCGGTCACAATTGCCACTTCTGCGCTTGAAATTAGGATTTGAAAAATGGGATTTTAGTTCATTCTCTCAAATTTTAAAACCTAGAGACCTTAGAGGCGGTTTTTCCAAGAGCTCGTTTTCCCCAATTCGTTGGTAAGTGATTCCAACCTACTTTCTTTCAATTACCCATTACATTTTATAAGATTTCAATCTAAATCTAGGATTTAATGGTTGAAATTGGGGATCTAGGTAAAATTAGGAATTTTTGTAAAATTTGAATTTTGACCTCAAATTAAAGTCAAATTTTAAAACAAATTGCATAACCGGGCTCAAGGGTGAATGGGTGATTGGGTTTTTGTCGAATTTTGGGTTTGGATAGAGAGATCCCGGGAGTTGACTTTTGTTGAGTTTTCTAATAATGGCCTAAATTGAACCTTTTGCATTCGTGGGTAGTTCCTAAGGCTTATTTTGAATCATTTGGTTGATAATTTGCTAGCTTTGGTTCGTTCGGAGGCTTGTTCGAAAGACAGAGTCGTGGTTGAGCCTTGAGTTGATTTTTGGAGCGAGGTAAAGGTTGTAGTTAACCTTGAATTGAGAGATTAGGACTTTTTTGCCTATTTTCTATGTGTTTAATGTTGGTTACAACGTATATGTGAGGTGATGAGTACTTATGCGTTATTGTTGGGTTGAAGCATGCAGTTGAAACTTGTTTCTCGTGATTTATTTCCTTCTTTGATTATGGTATCCATGTCTAGACTAGTTTATTACTTAAGTGATCATTCTTTCCACATTTATGAATTATTTATGCTAAATGAATATTATTGGAAGTTGAGGCTCGGTATTGTGGAAACGTTGTTGACGTAAGGTTTATTCTTGATTATTCTTTCTCCAAATGTGATATATTTTGCTACACGGTAAGGGAGAGTGTTAAAGAATGAAGGGTGATTCCATGTTGGTTATTGTTTCATTTATTTATTTATACATAGTGAGGAAGAGAGTTAAAGCACGAAGGGTGATGTCGTGCTGTATTTATAATTTCACGATGAAATTGAAAGTAAAAGCATGAACGGTGATGAACTGTCGTATTTATAATTTCATGGAGAGATTGAAAGTAAAAGCACGAAGGGTGATGTTGTGCAATTTATATTCATTGTGTTTATGCGTCTCATTGGCTTAAGTTGTATTGACTGTTTCATGTTGTCATTCCCTGATGTAATCGCTGTTTTTTGTATCCTTTCGTATAGCCCCTCCCAATAGTAAATGTTAAATCCTTATTTGTTGTGATGTTGTATGTATATCTTCGGTTGTACAAGTTAATTACGTAGGCGTCCTGTCATAGCCTCGTCACTACCTCATCGAGGTTAGGCTTGACACTTACGGAGTACATTGGGTCAATTGTACTCCTACTACATTCTTCACTTCTTGTGCAGGTTTTGGTACTGGTCCCAGTTGTACATGAGGTGCATCAGCTCGGATTAGCATATGGAGACTCGAGGTATATCTGCTAGCGTCTGCATATCTTGAAGTCCCCTCCTCCTTCCTTATTTACTATTCATCTCATTCGAGACAATTGAATTTATTTCAGACTCTATTTGTAGAAATTCTAGAAGCTCGTGTACTTGCGACTCCAGATCCATATTGTACTAGATAATGGGTTATTATGCTATTTCATACTTTATTTTGGCTCTATTTACGTTTAGTTGGTTTTACTTATTTGAATTGTTTTAAAACGCACTTAAGGATTTCTCTAACGTTAGCTTGCCTAGCAAGTGAAATGTTAGGCGCCATCATGATCCGGATGATGGGAATTCCGGGTCGTGACTAGTTGGTATCAGAGCACTAGGTTGCGTATGTCTCACGTGGTCACGAGCAGGCTTAGTAGAGTCTGGAGGATTGGTGCGGAGACATCTGTACTTATCTTCCAGATGCTATGGAGTTTAGGAACAAATTTCACTTTTATTCTTCTGTATCGTGCGAATTTATTCTCTTGATAACTGAACTCTTCTACTCTTGTCCTCTCGCATATGGAGAGAACACGTACTGCATTTTCAGCTAGACAGCAGTCGCAGCCCCTAGGGGAAGAGAATGAGGCTGAGGTCACGCCAGGGGACAAGGTAGAGGTAGGGCTCAGCCTAGAGCTTGCATAATAGCACCGACAATTGAGCCTTACGTGGACTTTCATGAGGAGGTTCCAACTCAGGTCCCAGAGGGGTTCATCGCCACCCCAGTGCTTCAGGATGCTCTAGTCCGTTTGGTGGGCCTTGTGGAGAGTGTGGCTCAGCCCGGTGCATTTCCTATGGCACCAGCCGTCTCTCAGACTGGAGGAGGAGCACAGACTCCAACTACTCACACTCTAGAGCAGATGGCTCCCCAGTATCAGCCTCCAGCAGCCCCGGCAGTTGGGGTAGTTTAGCCTGTTGTTGCGGCAGAGGCTGGTGATAGGCCCGCCATGTCTTCTGAGGCACTAGTGAGATTGGAAAAGTTTACTAATATCTTTACAGTTCACTCTAGTGGTGCACCTTTGGAGGACCCACATGATTATCTTGATCGCTGCCATGAGGTGCTGCAGAACATGGGTATAAATGAGACTAATGGGGTTGATTTTGTCGTATTTCAGATGACGGGTTCCGACAAGAGGTGGTGGAGAGATTACATGTTGACCAAATTAGCTGGATCGCCTACACTTACTTGGGATAAGTACTCACATCTATTTTTAAAGTTTCTCTTTATCACAATGAGAGAGGATTACCGCAGGCAGTTCAAGCGTCTCCAGCAGGGTAGTATGAGTGTTACCCAATACGAGACCCATTTTGTGGATCTAACCCATCATGTTCTTCTTTTTCTTTCTACTGATAGAGAGAGGGTGAGTATGTTCATTGATGGAATCGCTCACCCTATTAGTCTACAGATGGCCAAGGATACTGGGGGTGAGATTTCCTATCAGACGGTTGCTAATGTTGTTAGGCGGATTGAGGTGGTTCTTGCTCAGGAGAGATGGCGGGGGTCTGATAACAAGCCTCTTCATTTCGATGGGTTTAGTGGCACCTCGTCTAGAGACAGGGGTACTTTTGATAGAGTCTATCCTCCTTCACAGTATCACTCACCGCTCCAGGTATCTCACAGTGCTCCAGGTATTGTTTTCAGTTTGCAGTAGATATGCTTCAATTCTATTTGTTCCGGGATCTACTTACTATTATGTGTCATATTATTTTTCTTCATATTTGGTTGTGTCTCGTGATTCTTTGAGTGCTCCTGTGTATGTGTCCACACCTATATCATAGTAGATTGTATTTATCATTTGTGTGTGGTTACTATTGGGAGTCTTGAGACTAGAATAGATCTCTTACTTATCGATATGGTAGATTTTGATATCATCTTGGGTATGTCTTGATTTTCACCTTCATGCTATATTGGATTGTCACGCCAAGACCATGACCTTAACCTTATCGGGGTTTCCTCGATTAGAATGGAAGGGGACTCCTAGCCACTCTACCAGCAAGGTTATTTGTTATGTGAAGGCTCGGTGTATGGCCGAGAAGGGTGTCTATCTTATTTGGCTTATGTCCGTGATTCTAGTGCAGAAGTTCCTTCCATGGATTCAGTACCAGTTGCTCGTGAGTTTCTAGTGATGTTTCCTGTAGATATGCTGGGGATGCCACCTGACAGAGATATTGACTTTTATATTAATTTGGCTCCAGGCACTCAGCCTATTTCTATTATGTTATACTGTATGGCCCTGCCAGAGTTGAAAGAATTGGAGGAGCACTTGCAAGATTTACTTGATAAGGGCTTTATTAGACGTAGACCTTCCCCTAACTTCCCTGATCCGCTTATGCGACTCCTTGGCCGCTTCTGCGCCTCCGCACCTGCGTCCAAAACCTCGCAGGTGTGGTTACACCAGATATCAACTGCCTCCATTCTTCTTCAAATTCCAAATTCGATCTGTTAACCACCTGGAATCCACCCGAGGCCCCCGGGACCCCGTCCAATTATACCAACTAGTTCCAAAACATAACGCGGACCTGCTCGATGCCTTAAATCACATCAAACAATGGCGAAATCATTAATCGCACCCCAGTTCAAGATTTATGAACTTTAGAACTTCAAACTTCTGCATTCGATGCCGAAACCTATCAAATCACGTCTGATTGACCTCAAATTTTGCACACAAGTCATATTTGACAGTATTGATTTACTCCAACTTCCGGAATCAGAATCCGACCCCGATATAAAAAATTTCACTTCTGGTCAAACTTCTCAAAACCTTCAAATTTCTAGCTTCCGCCAGATGGCTCCAAAAGGACCTGCGGGCCTCTAAATCCTCTTCTGGACGTGTTCCTAATACCAGAATCACCATACGGAGGTATTCCCAAACTCGGAATCCCAAACGGACATCAATAACATTGAAATTCACTTCAACCCAAATTCATAAAATTCTTTCAAAATGCCAACCTTCCAAAAATAGGCACCAAAATGCTCTCGGGCCATCCAAAACCCGATTCGGACATACTCCCAAGTCCACAATCATCATACAAACCTGTTGGAACCTTCAATTCCCGATTCCAAGGTCGTTTATGCAAAATCAAACCTTAGTCAGATTCATCAAACTTTAAGCTTTCGACATGAGAATTCTCTTTCCAGATCCACTCCGAACTTCTCGAATTTCAATTCCGATCATGCTTACAAGTCATAATATTAAGTGAAACTAATCATGTCCTCAAACCACTGAACGACGTGCTAGAGATTAAAACGACCGGTCGGGTCGTTACATGATGTCCCTAAGATAACTTTTTAGACTCGATATGGGCATTATGAGTTTCTAGTAATGTCATTTGGGCTGACTAATTCCCCAGCAGCATTTATGGATTTGATGAACTGGGTGTTCAAGACCTACTTGGATTCCTTTTTTATTGTGTTTATTGATATATCTTGATCTACTCCTATGGTCGAGAGGAGCACGAGTAGTATCTTCAGATTGTACTTCAGACTCTGAGAGATAGCCAGTTGTATGCCATGTTTTCAAAGTGTGGGTTTTGGTAGACTCGTCTCTTTCTTGGGGCATGTATTATCGGTAGAGGTCATTCAAGTGGATCCTAAAAATATCAAGGCAGTTTAGAAGTGTCCTAGACCCACTTCAGAAGGGTGCCCCGTTCAGATGGTCAGACGAGTGTGAGGTGATCTTTTAGAAGCTCAAGACTGCTTTGACTACTGCGGCGGTGTTGGTGTTTCCCACATGTTCAGGATCTTATACGGTGTATTGTGATGAATTTAATATTGAACTCGATGCAGTATTGATGCACGATGGCAGGTGATTGCATATGCGTCGCAGTATTTGAAGGTTCATAAGAAGAATTACCATGTTCACAACCTAGAGTTGGCAGCCATTGTTCCTGCGTTGATGATTTGGAAGCAATATATTTATGGCGTGTCATGCAAGGTTTTCACGGATCATTGGAGTCTATAGTATTTATTCAAACAAAAGGATCTCAATTTGAGGCATAGGAGGTGGTTGGAGCTATTGAAAGACTATGAAATCACCATCTTGTATCATTCCAGGAAGGCCAATGCGGTGGCCGATGCCTTGAGTAAAAAGACAGTAAGTATGGGCGGCCATATGTACATTCCAACCAGTGAGGGAGCGCTTGAATCAAATGTTAAGGCCTTGTCCAATCAGTTTGTGAGGTAAGATATTTTAGAGACCAGTCGCGTTCTAGCTGGTACAGTCTCTCGGTCCTCCTTGTTTGAGCACATCAGGGAGAGAACGTATGATGATCCTCATTTGCTTGTGCTTAGAGACACGGTGTAACATGGTTGTGCCAGGTAAGTTACTGTTGGAGATGATGGGGTTTTGAGGATGCAGGGTCATTTTTGTTTGCCTAATGTAGATGGGCTTTGTTAGTTGATTCTTGAGGAGGCCCACAGTTCCCGGTATTCTATTCATCTGGGTGCTACCAAGATGTATCAAGAATTATGGCACATTATTAGTGGAGAAGGATGAAGAAGGATATAGTTGCATATGTATCTATCTAAATTGTCAGCAACTAAAGTGTGAGAATTAGCAACCCGGTGGTTTACTTCAGAATAGAGATTCCTGAGTGGAAATGGGAGCGTATTACAGTGGATTTTGTTGTTGGACTCCCACAGACTCAGAGGAAGTTTGATGCGGTATGGGTTATTATGGACATGCTAACCAAGTCAGCGGATTTCATACATGTGGCAATTACCTATTCTTCAGAGCGGTTGGCTGAGATCTACATCTGCGAGATCGTCCGTCTTCACAATGTGACCGTGTCTATCATTTCTGATTTAGGTATGCAGTTCACCTTGCATTTTTGGAGGGTCGTACAGAATGAGTTGGGCACGGAGGTTTAGTTGAGCACATCATTTAATCCTCAAACGGACGAGCACACTATTCAGATATTAGAGGATATGTTTCGCTCTTGTGTTATAGATTTGGGGGGTTCTTGGAGGATATTCTTTCCTGGTGTACTCATGCTACTCTTCTGCACATGTTTCGCGTGCATATATAGGTACCTCCTACCAGCCCCGCTGTTAGTAGAGAGTATGTGTTGCTGTTATCGGGACTTCAAGGTATATGTGCCAGCATTCGTAGGCCTCAAAGTCCCCCCTCTATCATTTTATGCCGTTCTTCTTTATGTTTCCTACATGCTGATGTAAAGAGACAGTTAGAACAATTACTTAGAGCTTGTGACTTGTGACTAGTGGTCTTTGGGAGATGTTTATACTCAGAGTTGTTAGTTTTACTTGTATATGTTGAGCGGCAGTTTTCCATCTTTATCTATATATATACCTGTTGTTGTTAAGGTTTAATTTTTATTATTATTTCAGTTATTCCATAACGGTTAGGCTTACCTAGTCTTAGAGACTAGGTGTCGTCACGACATCATATAGAGGGAGATTTTGGGTCGTAACATCTGAATGCTCGATTGGTAGCTTTTATTGTAGGAAAAACTCTACAAGTGGTAGAAAATGATCCCAAGAACCCTCGAAAATATAACACAAGCACATAGCATATCTACCAATATCTGAATAGTGCGCTTAGACTGTCCGTCTGTCTGAGGGTGAAATGATATACTCAACTAAACTTCTGTGCCTAATTCTCATTGCATTGCTCTCTAAAACAGTGATTTGAATTACAAACCCCAATCATAAATGATGGACATCGACACACCGTGAAGACGAACAATCTTACGGATATAAATCTCGGCCAACCACTCCGAAGAATAAGTATTACCGACTGGAATAAAATGTACGGACTTGGTCAACCAATCCACGATCACCCAACTAGCATCAAACTTCCTTGAAGTCTGTGGGAGTCTAAATACAAAGTCCATGGTAATACGCTCCCACTTACACTCCGGAATTTCAAGTCTCTGAAGCAATCTGCACGGTCTCTAATGCTCGTATTTCACCTGCTGACAATTTTAACACCGAGCTACAAAGCCCACTATATATTTCTTCATCCTTCTCCACCTATAGTGCTTCCTCAAGTCCTGATACATATTTGCGGCACTCGGATGAATGGAATACCGCGAACTGTGGGCCTCCTCAAGAATCAACCTTGCACATTTGGAACACAAATCCGACCATGCATCCTCCACATCTCATCATCTACAATAGTAACATCTTGGCACTGACGCGCTGAACTGTGTCCTTCAAGACAAGAAAATAGCGGTCATAGGCGCTCTCTGATGCGGTCATATAAGGAAGACGGAGAAACCACACAAGCTAGAATCCGATTCAGCTCCAAAACATATAATCTCATTAACTGGTTGGCTAAGGTCTAAAAATCAACTACAAGATGTCTCTCACCAATAGTCATGAATGCAAGGCTACCCATACTCACTGCCTTTCTACTCAAGGAATTGGCCACCACATCGGCCTTACCGGGATGATAAATAATGGTAATATCATAGTCCTTTAGTAGATCCAACCATATCTGGTGCCTCAAATTTAGATCCTTTTGTTTGAACGAGTGATGGAGACCTCGAGGATCTGTAAATACCTCACAAGACACACCATATTGATAGAGCCTCGAAATCATTAATTCATGAACGATGGATGCCAACTCTAAATCATGAACAGGGTAGTTTTGTTCATGTGGCTTCAACTGTGTGATGCATAATCAATCACTATATCCTCATGCATTAAGACACACCCAATACCGATATGAAAAGCATCACAATACATTGTATTAGAGCCTGAAGCTGAAGGCAAATATACAACTAGAGTTGTGGTCAAGGCATCCGTGAGCATCTAAAAACTCTCCTCCCACTCATTCGACCGCCTGAAAGGAGCACCCTTCTAGGTCAATTTGGTTAAGGACGACGTAATAGACAAGAAGCCCTCCAGAAAGCGACGAGAAAACTCCAAATCTCAGTAGCTGAGGATGGACTGGGCCAAATCTAAACTTCCTTTATCTTCTTCGGATCTACCTGAATCCCCTCACTGGACACCACGAGCCCTAAGAACACCACCGAACTAAGCCAAAACTCACACTTGGAGAACGTGGCATAAAGTTTCTCCTCGCTCAACTTCTATAACACAATACTCAAGTGATGTGCATTCTCCTCCTGGCTACGTGAGTACACCAGGATATCATGAATTAATATTGTTACACCCCATATTTTCGTACTTGAGAGTACATCGTAAGTCAATTGATTTAAGCTCAATAATGAGATCGTTTTTGAAAGTACATAAAGTAAGTTAATCATGTTAACTTGGAGGTTACAAATAATTATGATCATGGACTGCGAGTACCAAGAGGGTTGGAAGGCTTATAAGCTAAACCAATTAAAGAAAATAAGTTTCATAGTCGACAAGTTGGGAATGTTATAACATGCACTTTTGGGGTGAGATTAGGGTTCTCAAAATGATAAGGAGGTTATGTTACAAGTTATTTTTTCCTTATGATAGTCATGTGTTATGTTTTTTGAATTCAAGTGAGTTTTGGAATAAAAATTAGCAAAGATCATCACAACTTACATTCATAAATATGCTGAAATTTAGGTCAAATGTAGCTTAGATTCTCTTCCAATATAACTTGAATTAGGGAATGATCTACCTATCAAATTGAATATCTACGACTCTATTTCTAACTCATTAAACTGTTCATTGATACGACATGGACGTAGAGAGATATTTGAAGTTTTGCGAGACTACGCAAACTACATATGTGACAAGTAGGTTTGTGACTAAAGCTTCTTCAGCAATACATCTCATGTGTTATATGAGGTATTTTTGGGACATATTATATACCAAATTTAAGGCCTTGGAATTTAGTTTCTAAATATCTTAATCATTTATTCATACGATATCCGGATAAAAAGATATAAGCGTCTAAAGAAGAGCCAATAATAGGGTGCCAAGCTAGCACCTCTTTGACTTTTCAAAAATGGATATATATAGGCCTTATGTCGTCTCTCTCTTCACTTTTCCACACACCACGACCAGAATAAGACCCCTATACTTATTCTCAAGCTCTCCACAATGTATTCCAATAATTTTAACATCCTAGGTACGAAATCAAGAAGCGATAACACTAGAATGATCCCTACGACGTAAGTATCGCTATATCGCCTCTCTTTTTCTTTGTAGTTTGAGTTTTGAAAGGTACTGGATAGTTAAGAAAAATTATAGTTTCTGTATTTAAGCTTAAATATCAATTAAGGTTGATAAATTTGTTTCATAATAGTTAGGACTCACAGGACGGTGATCTGAAGCCGTGAGTTCGAGTTATTCGACTTGTAGAGGGCTATTTTGTGGGCTGTTTCATGTTGCTTTGGGGCTGTCTATTTTTCAGATGTTTTATGGAGTTTTGGAGGATAAAAATTGTGGATAAACACCACATAATGAAGTAATAGTGTTTTTTTCATTCTTCATTACAATTTTAGGTTGTTTGACACTACTTTTGTTGCCATTTTATGTTTGAAGTAATTAGGGCGTGTGGTTTGTTTTGTGATACATTGTGATGGAGATAAGGTTGTAAAATGATGCATACATTTTGTTATTATTTTTTTCTTGGTCTTTTTGATATATGGTATTGGAGGAGGGCCTTGTTACCGGGGAGATGTTGCCCAAATTTTCGAAAATGAACTACTAGTTTAAGTTGCGGATTAAGCATTTACTCGACGCTGATTTTGAATCTCCTTATGCCATGATATATTGGGTTGAGTTGTTTGAAGAACTTATTGGAAGGTATTAAGGACTCAATGAAGTTAAGGTATGCTAAGGCACTTCCTTCTTTCTTTTGGCATGATCTAAAGTGAAACGAACGAACACGATACGCTATTTCATAACGAATCTACTCCTAGAAACTAAGGTTGTCCATGTTGTTCTTTTCTTATAAAGTTATCCTAAGAAAGTATTGTATGATCCTTGAATCCTAGTGAAGTTCATATTGATGATGTCCATTATGTTATTCCATGAGTTCAGCATGCATTATATATATATATATATATATATATATATATATATATATATATATATATATATATATATATATATATATATATATATATATATATATATATATATATATATATATATCTACTTTACTCTACCGAGTCGCGCTATAGTCGTCCGGGTACGACACCTATTGTGAAACCACATATCAGTTGGGTTTACCGAGATCCACGTGACCGGGTACGATTCTACCGAGCCTTATGATGGCCGGGTACATTTTTACTGAGTCCCCTTTGAGGCAGGGTAGGATATGATGATGATGATGCCCACAGAGGCTTTTAGATTATGTATACATATGTATCACGCATTTCATGTTACTATATCTCAGAGGCACTCGGATGCTACATGTTGTATCTCCTATATCTCTCTTTACATTACTATTCTTATTTATGCTTTTCTGCCTTACATACTCAGTACTTTATTCATATTGACGTCCCTTTTGCCTGGGGACGTTACGTTTCATGCATGCAGGTCCCGATAAGCAGGTTGACAATCCTC
This sequence comes from Nicotiana paniculata, assembly GCA_005239505.1. NCBI lineage: Eukaryota > Viridiplantae > Streptophyta > Magnoliopsida > Solanales > Solanaceae > Nicotiana > Nicotiana paniculata. The sequence continues at coordinate 10,303 of MDKI01046136.1, read as the reverse complement.
CTAGTAGGCTATCAGCTCAGTGGAAAGTGTTGCTGCACTCCAGTTTCTCCGGAGTTGCCTACTTAGTCAATATGATTTGGACATGTATTGATTGGTATGGCGGGGCCATGTCCTGACCTTTATGATACTTATGTACTCTTAGAGGCTTGTAGAAAGATGTTGGGTATATGGATACTTGTATGGCCATGTCGACCAATGTTTGAGTTTACAAATGATCATGTCAGCCTTATAGGCCCGTATGTCAAATGTATAAGTTTCTATATCATGTTAGGTCATCCTATGTCTAGCATTCCCTTATGTTTTATTTAGGTTATGTCATGATGGCCCTTTTGGCACATTTACCCATGATAGTATGATAAGAAAGATATGTTACGTTGGTACTCGGTTGAGTAAAGTACCGAGTTCCCGTCGCAGCCCTCCGATTTGGGTCGTGAAAAATACTACGACGAATAAATCAAGATATGGTTAGAATATATTGTTCATCAAGTGCATGAACGTTGTTGGGGCATTGGTCATCCCAAAAGACATCACGAGGAATTCATAGTCACCATAGTAGGTCCGAAATGCCATCTGTAAGATATATGAATCCCGAATCTTCAACTGGTGATACTCAGACCTCAAATCAATCTTAGAGAACACCCTCGCTCCCTGAAGCTTGCCAAATAAATCATCCATACGTGGAAAATGATGTTTTTTCTTGATTGTAACTTTGTTCAATTGCCTGTAGCCGATGGACATCCGCATAGTACAGTCTTTCTTTTTCACAAATAGAACTGGTGCACCCAAGACGACACACTAGGCCTAATAAACCCCTTATCAAGAAGTTCCTCAAGTTGCTCTTTCAATTCCTTCAACTCAGTTGGTGCCATACTATACAGAGGAATTGAAATGGGCTGAGTGTCGGCACCAATTCAATACCAAAGTCGATATCTCTGTCAAGTGGAATACCAGGTAATTCTGCAGGAAATACATCCAGAAGCTCTCGCACTACCATCACAGAATCAACAGTAGGATTGTCTGCATCAACATAATACACAAAGGATAAATATGACAAACACCCCTTCCCAACCATCCGTTGGGCCTTCAAATAAGAAATTACTCTACTGGGAACATAATCCATAGAACCTCTCCACTCGACCCTCAGCAATCCTTACATCGCCAACATCATGATTTTAGCATGACGGTCCAGAATAGTATGACATGGAGACAACCAATCCATACCCACAACTACATCGAAATCAACCATACTAAGCAATACGAGATCAACTCTAGTCTCCAGTCCCCCAATAGTCACTACACATGACCGATATACACTATCCACAATAATAGTATCCCCCACAGGCGTAGATTGAACAAGTGAACCTAATGACTCATAGGGCATATCGAGATAACGAAAAAAATATGATGATACATACGTATACGTGGAACCAGGGTCTAATAATATAGAAAATTCCCTCTGGCATACTAAGACAATACATGTAATCAATATATCTGAAGCAACGACATCTGGCATGGCAAGAAAAGCATAAAATCGAGCCTAACCACTACCTGATCGACCTCCCTCTCTAGGGCAACCTCTGGCTGCCTAAACCCCACCTTGAGTTGGCAGGGCAGGTGGCGGTAACAATTGGTGCAGGAGTCGTAGCCTATCTCCTATACTGAACTAGACCTTGAGAAAGATGGGGACAATATTTCCTCAAATGACCCGTCTCTCCACACTCATAGCAATCCCTCTCGAAAAAAGGCTGCAAGTTCTGAGGGGGACTTCGAGAACCAGAATAACTACCTGAAGAATCTGGTACTAACCCGGTCGAGCACTATATGAACCATGGCTTACTGATGCCCCACAATGAACTGGACGATTAATCTGAGCGGTTCTATAAGAACGACCCCTGCTATGATGGGGTTGTCCCCTAGAAGTAACACCACTGTAATTACCTGGACCACGAGACCTCTTGGTCTCCGTCTCCTCACGCTCTTGAATACGGACCATCTCTATCCACCAAGCACTATCAACCACCTCGTCGAATTTAGCACATGCTACATTCCCCAGAGTCATAACCAAAACAAAACTGCTGGTTGAGGCCATTAATCAACCTCCTGATCTTCTCCCTCTTAGTAGGAACCAACCAAATTGCATGACGAGCCAATTCTAAAAATTGTATCTCATACTGGATCACGGACAGGCCTTCCTAACGTAGATGCTTGAACTGCATGCGCAGCTCCTCTTTGGGTCTTTGGCACAAACTTCTCCAAAACTAATACGGAGAACTCATGCCATGAAAGTGGTGATGCACCAATTGGTATGCTCCTTTAATAAGTCTCCCACCATCTGAAGGCTGGCCCGGTCAGCTAAAACGTAGTAAATGAGACTCCACTAGTCCCCATAATACCCGTTGAATGAAGAATCCGCTGGCATCTGCCATGAAATCCTGAGCATCCTCGACTCAGTTCCACTAAATGATGGAGGATGGAGCCTACCAAACGTCTCTAGTATCTTCTGCCCTTCATTGTTCATAATAAGACCCACTTGAGCCTGAGCAGCTGCAACCGGCTGGGCTGGTAGTACACGAATCACACCATAATTCAAGCCTAATAGAACTAAGGAAATCCAAATTTTACAAAGGATGCCAAAACCTATCAAATTAAGTCCGATTGAGTTCAAATTTTACACACTAATCATAAATAACATAATGGACCTACAAAAATTTTCAGAACTGGATTCTGACCCTGATATCGATAAAGTCTACTCCTGATCAAACTTTCAAACCTTTTATTTCCTTTTTTCTCCATTTCAAGCCAAATTTAACTACGGTCTTCAAAATAAATATCCGGACACACTCCTAAATCCGAAATCATCATATAGAGCTATAGGAATCATCAAAACTCTATCCTGGAGTCGTTTACACGTAAGTCAACATCTAGTCAACTATTTCAACTTAAGCTATAAATCTTGGATCTAAGTGTTCCAATTCATTCCGAAACTTCCCCGATAAATCACATAATCACATTAGCTTAAAATATTCAATAAATGGGGAAACAGGGTAGTAATACTCAAAACAACCGGCCAAGTCATTACAGGCGTGCAACCCCGACCCATATAATAATAAATATATATATAAAGCCATGTGGCCTGCTGCGGCGGGCAACTCAATCTTATAAATATCCTCACCACTAGATGAACATGACTGAGTATGAAATTACAATTTAAACAAATAATTCAATAGCATAAATGGCCTATGTGGGTCTCAATAATACCGGCATATAGCATCAGCAAGATTTTTAATATATTTCTCAGCTCAATTTCTTTAACACATGAAAGGGAATGGATAATGCCAAGATTCTTTGACTATCAAATTCCACGGAATCAATTACGTCACAATTTCTACGGTGTACACCCACACGCCCGTCACAAGCCTGTCACCTAACATATCTGTAACCTCCAAACAAATTACATAACACATATATTCAAGGTTCATAACCTTAGCTCAAAGTTTAGAAAAGTTACTTACCTCGAACAAGCCGAATACAATGCCGAGCAAGCTAAACAATGCTCCGGGAATTTCATTCCGCGTGTTTCCACCTCTGAACACCTTCTTATCTCCTCAATTCAAAGCCAATGATCTGAAACTAAAATTCCCCCCTTGATTACACTACAATGATCCACTACACTAAGAAACTTCAATCTACAATATCAACATCCAATGGGATCAACATTAGTAACCAATTCCATAGTTTAGGCCATTTAGACACTTTATCAAACACCTAGTAGGCATAAATCTCTAGTTAACCATAGATTTAGTTCATCCAACTACCACCATTTACCAACAATTTATCCTACCATCATTATATAACAATTTATATTCCCAACATCATATGGGTGACCAACCTATCTCACCCAACCAATAAAATACCATCAAATAATCACTTTTCAATCTCTACAATAGTTATGCATTTAAATTGGGAACTCATGGCTTCCAATCATCATACCATGAATTCCAATACTTAATTCATACCCATATTCCCATAATAAATCCATGAAAGTAAGTCTAAGGGTGTAGGATTACCTTTTGGAAGAAATCTTTCCTAAACCCTCTTTTGAGTTCTTGAGGAAATTTCTTGAAGATCTAAGGATCTCATGGTGGATTGAGTAAGTTTAAGGGTCTAATTGATGGAATGAAACACAAAATTAGTAGGTAATACTCACCTTGAAGATGGGAGAAGTTGGAGGTCTCGAGAGAGTTGAGGAAAACCCCCAAATTCGGTCAAGAGGAATGAGGAAAACAAACCCCCGAATTGACTTAAAAAGACCTCCACTGGGCCGAGACTGGTCTGGCGAAGTGAGCCTCACTTCGTTCTCCATTGAATGCAAGGGAATACATGATATGCGCCCGGTCTGGCAAAGCGAGCCTCGCTTCGCTGTTCGCCAAAATAACTAGGTGGTCTAACTTTAGTAATTTGGTCATTAATTTTAGTAGGAAAGTCCAAATGACGAATTGCTTGATGCGTTGGAAACTAGACTCAAAGGGCTACACTCTAGGCGCAAAATTTATGGAAAGAATATTAACATTATGAGAGTTATACCCGTTCAAATATAGGTGTTATGCAAATTCAGACACTTTTTACACTTAATATTTCCAACTTTTACCAACCAGTGCTGAAACCTTCTAGACTTTCTAAATACAAATTCGGGCATACACCCAAATCCAAAATTACCATTCAGACCTAACAGGACCATCAAAATTCCGGTATGAGGTGAAATACGCAAAATTCTAACTTTGTCAACTCTCCTGACTTAAAGCTTAAAATGTGAAAATCATTCTTCCAAACAAATTCCGAGACTCCTGAAAACAAAAACTAATGATTCAAACAGACACAATGCATTTTACGAAGATACTCAATACTTCAAATAGTTTAATGGAGTGAAATTGCTCAAAACGACCAATCGGGTCATTATATTCTCCCCCTCTTAAACATACGTTCGTCCTTGAACGTACCAAGAATTGTTCCTAAGCTTTCAAATAACTATTCCACCTTAACACGCACATACTGGGGGTGATCCCACGCCACCCTATTCCATGTAGGCCTGACAAGACATCATAATTGAAGATCATTACTTTAACCTTAGTTCGTAAAACTAAGAACCCAATTTCCAACATCCAGAATTTCCCAGAAGACCCGAATTTCACATCTAGACACTGTGTAAGTCTGAACAAGTTGTATAAAGCCATAATTATAACCCCAGATATAATCACATAACATACTACACAACTCGCCTAGTCGCAGCACCATTCCCGATCATAGTAACTGCTCAAAACCAAACTTGTACTAGTATTAAACCACATATCTAACAAAACTTCATTCCAAAACCATCGTACACTGATGATAATGAAAGAAACACACGAAATCTAATAATCACTTATTAGATCAACAAGTCAGGGAGCTTTCCCTTGTTCAACAAGTACCATAGCAAATTATCTAAGCCGGTTTCCACAATTATTCTTCCAAACACATCATAATCAAACCTGATAGTACCAATTCTAGGTCCAATGGCTTTATCTCATCAAACACAACCACTTTATTGACATTCAACCCCAACACAACCTAATATTTACGTGAAAAGAATAACTGCAGGTGCATGTGTCAATTCCTCAATTACCGTGCTCAAATAATATCATAACATGTAAAGGAAATGAAATACAATTAAATTAGATAAATTATAAAGGAAATATAGTTTCCACACACTGCACGGACAACTAACGTGTGACACAGACAACTCATGTGTCAATGATATCAATATATGGATCCACACGGACAACTCACCTGTGACACAGACAACTCATGTGTCAATGATATCAATATATGGATTTGCACGGACAACTCACATGCAACACGGGAAACTCATGTCTCAATGATATTAATATATGGATCTGCATAGACAACTCGCGTGCTGCACGGACAACTCACGTGCCAATAATATCAATATATAGATTCGCACGGACAACTCACCTGCTAATAATATCAATATATAGATTCACACGGACAACTCACGTGACAATAATATCAATATATAGATTTGCACGGACAACTCACCTGCTAATAATATCAATATATAGATTCACATGGACAACTCACGTGCTAATAATATAAATATTTGGATCCGCACGGACAACCCATGTTCTATTAATATAAGTGTCTGCCATGGTTACAGGCCTTCTGTCCAAGCATATCATACAGGAGAAATTAAACAAGTACACTTGTATATGATAATTAAGTAAGATTCTCATAGTCCTGGACTGGTATAAATAATATGCCATAGTGTAGGCATGTGCAAAGTGTCCTATCACAGCTCAAATCGGCAAGTTATCGCAGAACTAGTAACGACCAAGTTTATTTAGGGAATTAGCCTTTTTTGTAACCTCAAGTACGGCACATATAGTTCTCAACAAAGGTAAAAATATGAGAACGTTATAACTTAAAGCTTAACAATAAACTCTAGGCATATCATAGCCTAAGCATTTTCCATAGCATGGACAAATACCCTCCAAATTATAGAACACATGAATCACCATAGCCGATCCCAACTCCAACACTCGATTGAATAACACATCTTTTATGCACGATGATTCCACGAGGAATAATTCTATAATTCTTCCATTCCACATAGCAAAATTCTGAATATCAACAGTCTATCAACCAGGCAAATAACACAATAGCAACCAAACATCTGTAAGTCAAAATACAATGCGCCTTCTGAATGTACACTATCCTCAATTAATACCACTTGTGCCAATATCTGAAATCATATATTCCCCATAACTCATGACCTTCCTTTTGAAACGGAATCGTATACTCGCACATGTAAATCCCAAATCTCACACCATACACCGCCTCTATTAGGTCATCATATTAAAATATGAGAACCTCATTAACATTTTGAGTCACCAGAAGAATACATAACCAGTTAGTTAGAAACCTTCCATGTTTTCTCATCCAGGTGGAAATCACAATACCCAACATGTTCCTCACGCCTGTAGAAAATATCAATCTCAAACCGTGGTAGAAACCATCGAGAACTCTTCGAAACCCATTCGCATATAACCAAGCTATTAGAGCTAAATATCCCTAACTCTACCAAGCCATGCAGGTTTCTAAAATCCGAGAGTATTGCCACAAAACAACTGTAAAGCCTCACCTCATCATAAGAACCAAAAGAACCGAGCATATCATTACCATACTAGTCTAGCCTACTACCTAGTCATCCTATTTTCTCTGAGTTTCTTCTAAATTACCCTCAAGTTAAAACTTCTCCTTGTCAGAACATCACAGTCCTTACCCAAATCTCACTACAAGACATCCTAACCAAAAACCGCACAGCCCTAAGGTCCATAAGTCGTTCTATTCTTCTTATGCACCCCCATAAACACCCAACCGAGACACTCACTCTGAAAAGACCTTATGTGAATTTAAAAATTTTCCTTTATCCTTTCTTATATTGAAATGTAGAATCCATAGTTATACAGAATTACCACAAGTCCCGGAATCATCCAATGTAAATAACCGATTCTAGTGATATACAAATCTTAAAAATTCTCAATTGCTATATATAAATCTTGAACTTTTTAGAATCTCCTTGAGAGTCATCCACCCTGCTCAAATCCTAATTGCACTGCCCAAACGTGCCGAAAGACACGTGCTCCGTTAGCACAACAACACTCAAAGAAGTAACCCTGCCTTAACACCACCGATCAAATTCATACTACATGCGCGCTACTTCCTTCACAAATAACAACTAACCCATCCCATAGTTTTCATATACTCATACAGTGCAATATAACCTGTATCCAGGAATTTCCTTACTCGAGTCATCCTCGATCTCAACCTCCGCAAGTCATATCGGATCCACATTTATGCCTCAGACAAAAACTAGTATTTAACACATAACCATGATATCAAATCGTCAATAGCAGGCTCCCTCACTTGTCTCAAAGACATATATCTAAACACTCAGTAACTCACAAACCCATACTCTATTACTGCCATATTACCGCAATGAGATTTAATTAAATCCTTCATAGGCTCAGGTAATACAAACCATAAAATACCTCAAATCATCTGCTAAGCTCACCTTCATCTTCGTGATAGTCAAGTCAACTTTCTCAACCAATCCAAACTCAAATCTCAACACATATACCCCACTGGTAAAAACGAAATCCTCCATACAACATTGTAAGGATCACACATCTGTAAATTACCCCTGCAGGTGATAAGGTGCATGTTTAGCCTCAAACTGGTATCTTTCTATGCCCTTCTACAGCCACAACTACTACGTACTCACTTAACCTTCCTGAGTTTGAACTCATCAACAAGACATGAAAATCTACTTTTCTCCACAGTTAAACAACATTAAGGATCCTTCAACACACCCATAACTCGACTACGTCATATCGAGACAAACATCAAGCACCCAATAGCCCTTTTTACATCTCAAGAAAACTCTTTTCATCACATTCAAACAATCTGAACACATCCTGCAGTCACATTATACTTATCATATATCTATTCCACCGCTCATCGAGCTACAAATTCCACTCATAGGGACCCTACTGGACATATGAGTCCAAATGTACAAGTTCACACAACTGAAGCTACCGAGCCTAAATTGCAGTCTAAACCTGGCCTCGAGTCCTCCAGACTGTCCCATCACCAAAACATACAATACACATCTCGTACCTCATTTATAAAGTCACAAGTCGTCGATGCTCAGCTGATACCGAGTTCTCACATAGGCATACGAGTGAGTGGATTGAATTCAAAGTGATACTCTTTAAGCTGAATTAATGTCGCACGATAAAGAAAGAAAAATGTAAAGTTTATCCTAAATGCCTTGTAGCCTCTCGAAGATAAGTATGGACGTCATCATACCGATCTGCAAGACTCTACTAGATACTTGCTCATGACTTGTAGAACCTATGAACCTAGAGCTCTGATACCAACTTGTCACATCCCAAAATGCAACTAGCCATGATGGAACCTAACGTCACCCCACTAGGTAAGCCAAATAACAACAATCTGATTCAGTTAATATTTAACTGACTCTAATACACTCCCCATGGACTGGTAGTACAAATCATGAGCTTATAAGATTAAAATTTTCAAAGATGGTGTGAAATAAAAATGCATCATCTATTTGAAATATATATGAACAGATTAATAATTCTAGAGCTACCAAAAACAAGAGGCAGCTATGACCGGATCGCATGTACTTCTTCCATGACAGCTCCCGCCATACACAGCAACATCTACATCAGAAATTTGCATGCCAGGTGCAAAAGTGTAGTATGAGTACAACCGAATCCATGTACTCAATAAGTAATAATCTTAACCTTATGTTGAAAGTAGTGACGAGCTGGGAAAAAGGTCAGAGTCTAACTCCAATAACTAATAACATCTCATAACAATAAAACTTAAAGCAGGAAAAGTAGTAACTCAATAATAAAATACTCATCTCGTTTAAAATTTTGAAAAATAAACATTTTCTTTTTAATATAATGGTAAAACTCAAATATGTTGCTAAAAGTCACCGAAAATATGAGTAAGTCTGAAATCCGTGATTTTTCTCTAAAACTTTAACGACAGATAAGAAATCTCATTATCAGATAGCATGAGGAAACAAATTAAAATACTTATATATGCCTACATTTCAAGTATGCATGTCTAATTCAATGTAGCACGGTGATGAACTCATGTACTCACACTCTTAGAGTACTCAATCTTACAGTACTGTATATGGCCAATCCAGCCCAGGGAAGATACATCCCAAATATATATACATAATAACTAACATTCAGTCACTCAGTACTGTACATGGCCAATCCAGCTCAGGGAACTCCATCCCAAATATAAATGTATAGGGAAACTCCATACCAGGGAACTCCATCCCTAATATAATATATAAGGAAACTCCATGCTCAGTGAACTCCATCCCAAATATAATCTGTGGCAACTTCATGCTCAGGGAACTCCATCCCAAAAGTGAATATATATATATATATGGAAACTCCATGCCCATAGAACTCCAACCCAAATATAATATCCATCGCGCTCACTATGTGGGCGTAGACTCCGGAGAGGCTCCTTCAGCCCAAGCGCTAATATAATACGACATTTAGGCCTGCTCCGGCGTGCAGCCAAATCCCATGACAATGAATCTTGTAAGGCCTGCTCCGGCGTGCAATCTCAATCCATATAATTACATACATACATACATACATACACACACACACACACACACACACACACA